>PVJH01006074.1:0-105258 GCA_004026705.1 Nesogale talazaci
TGCTTCTGAGCTAGATGGCTGCTTGTTTACTTTCAAGCCTTTAAGTCCCCAGATGCTCCATCTTTTGATAGCCGGGCACCATCAGCTTCTTCACCACCTTTGCTTATGCACACATCTGTCTTCAGTGATCATGTCGGAAAGGTGAGCATTTTGGAATGCCAATTCAATAGAACAAAGTGTTCTTGAACCAAGGAGATACATGCTGCCTCCCACTCACTATCAAGACCCCAATTCTACCACATAAATCCAGCTAGACCAGGAGATGTACAGTAAAGTTGGAAACATAGGAAACTTAGGATAGATGATCCATCAAGACTAGTGATGGGAGTGGTAGTACCAGGAGGGTGGAGGGATGGAGGAATGGAGAGGGAGAGCCAACTTCAGGGATCTACACGTAGCCTCCTCTCTGGGGCATGGACAACAGGGAAGTGAATGTTGGGACACATTGTACAGTGTACAGGATGAAAAAATAATATGTAAATTACTAAGGGTTCAAGGGGAAGGGGAGGAGGAAGGGTAATATAGGGGGCAGATAATGGGGGCCTGGAGGGAGGGAGAATGTTTTGAGAGTGATGATGGCAATGGGTGTGTAAAAGTGGCCTGAATACAACTGATGTTGTTGGGGATTGTGATGGGAGTTGTAGGGGCCCCCCAATAAAATGATCAATTTTTTTTAAAAAGGGGGGGGAGGGAAAGGGGAGGGTTGTTTTTAAAAAAAGGGGCTTGTATCAAGGGCTCAGGTGGAAAATATTGGGAAATGTATGGGGAAATATGTGTGCCAATGTGCTTGATACAAATGATGTACTGAATGTTGTAGTAGCTGTAAGAGCCCCCAATAAAATTAAAAAATAAATAAATAAAAAGACAAGAAACCAAAAAAAAAAAAAAAAGAAATGTGTCAATGAGCTCAAAGACAATTGCTCTGACTACAACCAATAAGGCAAAAAAAAAAAGCCTGAAGAAAACCTGAGAATTATCAAATGTAGCAATCTCCATTCCTTTAGATCTTAAAGTAAAAGGAAATACAAAAATCTACAGAGATAGTAGTAAGAGAAATCATGGTGGGGGGAATTCTACAAAATAATTAAAGAAGAAAAAATACCTGCTCAAAAATCCAAGAGAACTTCAAATAGGAAGTATTGTGACATATAATAGCAAGCTTTCAAATTTCAAGAAAAAGGAGAGTGTCCTGAGCACAGCTCAGAGAGGAAAATGAGTCACCTACATAAGAAAACTAATACAGATAAACTTGGACTTCTCAGTGGGACCATGCAAAAGGGAAGACAATGAATGGAGTGAGATAAATAAAATCTGAAAGAAAAAACCCTTCAACCAAGAATACCATATGTAGCAAAATAATGGCTCCAATAAAAGAAAAAATAAAGATAGTTCAAATAATGGAAAAATTAAAGAAATTTATATTTTAAAAGATTGGCATTACTGTAGAATATTAATTAACAGGACTATTATTGACAGAAATTGAATAAAAGGAGACAAACCTGAGTATGGCATACTAAACAATACCATACAGAAACCAATATAATGAAAGAAACACTGAAAACAATTCATAAATAGAGGTGGAACAATGATGCCAATAAAATACACACAAAAGAAGAAGAAAAAAAATCCACAGACAGCAACAGAGTTACATTTGTCAAAAAAAGGCACTGAATTTTAATGGACAGAAAGCGTCAATCAAGAGAAGAGAGTAGCAGGTTGGATTCATTAGCAAGATCTATCTATATGCTGCCTACAAAAGACACACCATAAGCACAAAGACAAAAATAGACTGAAAATCAAAGAATTGAGAAAAATTTACCAAACCAATGGTAAAAAACGAAATGGCAATATTAGCATCTGATACAATAAACTTCAAAATAAACCTCAAAGACCTTTATAATTTTTTAAAGAATTGGCACTACACAATGAATAAAGGAATAATAGAATGGAAGACATAACCATAATAAACATATGTTAAAGACTCATATCAATCAAACTACACTGAATGAGATAAATAATTTGCAATAGTAGTAGGAGACTTCAATATACCACACTTAAATGATGAAACATCATCAGAATAGAAGCTCAATAATGAAGCAGAATAGCAAAACAACATAATCAATCTGTAGTCTAACCTAGATATATGCAGAGCACTTCACCCAACAAAGTAACATACAACATACAATATATATGTTACATAATAGAACACATGTTACACTACAAAACTAAACATTAAAAATTCAAAAACAAGAGATGTATAGGTATTGACTGAAAGCAGAGTATACCAGAAAGGTGTTTGCCTGTATTTTATTGATTATGAGGAGACATTTATTGAGGTTTGAAAATATTTCTGATATACTTTGCTTTGAGGTAAGGTCCATCTAACATCAACAATAATATCCCTTAACCAATGTCCTCTTCTAAATCTTGCCTGAATTTCTGGCAGTTTCCTGGCAGTGTACTGCTGCAAGAATTGTTGGATATTCTTCAGCAAATTTTTATTTTCGTGTGATGTCAATGATATTTTTCTGTAATTTGAGCAATCTGTTGTATCACCTTTGAGTGGGTAAAATAAGGTTTTCTTTCCATCAGTTGTCCAAGGAACTACCTTCTAAAGTGGTGGAATGTCTACCAATTTTTTGTACTGAGGTGCCTTGTCTGGTGCTGTGATTCTAGAAGCTATGTCACCAGTACTTCAAATATTAGCAGGGACACCCAAAGTGAATGAGTGACCATGAAACTTCAAAACTAAGATAAAGAAAAAGGTATTGACTGTTCAGTTCAAGGGAATTTTTTCCAGAAAGTCTTATGCATTGCTTCAAAATGGATGCACTTTAAATCTCCTCATATTAAGAGGGGGAATGTATTATAATAATTTAGTGTTTCTGCATGACACTGGGAAATTTTGGAAAAAATCTACAATGGGGAATCTTTTAACTTAAAAAGATAACTAAAATTATAGTAAAGCTATTCTGAAGCTGTAATAAAGTATGTCCTATAGAAAATTAATTTTCATTACTGAAAATTAGTCATATCACCTCCTTTGAAAAGCAACTTTGTAAAAATGTCCTCAAGTCCTACATGACTTCTAAGGACCTTACATTCTATATTCTGTAAAGATTCTATTATTTTTCTCTAGCTAAATGTCAGGTAATAGTGATAATAACCTTATAGAAACCACAGCATGAAAAATATGGCCCGAAAGAGGCTTGGTGAGTAATAGCTGGAACAATTCAGTCCCTTTTATATATCTTTCTTTCATAACTCCTAACTATATACTACCAATTTGCCTATTCTACTTTGAGTTTTCTCCATGAAAGAGTGTAGCGATCTTTTGATCTATGTAAAAACACACAAACACTGCCTTGGTATCCCAGAATGGTTATTGTCTGCCCTTTTAGCTTAGTAGAATTAATATTACTGGAATAAAAAGGTTTTGAATTTGGATATAACAGGAGAAATTGAAGTTGTGGCAGAATGAACTTACTTGGTATAATTCTTCGGTTAATAGTTTTTGTAATCACTACTGCATGATTGATTGCGTGGGAGTGCAGTGCAGTGAATTATTCAATGTGGCTTTTCTAGTCATAGTCTCTGTATCCTTCATGAAGTGATCTCTTTCTGATGGATCTGGATAAGAGAAGGTGGGTAAATAGGATAAATATACTAATAAGATTCAGTTGTGAATGACTGTTAAAAAAGAGATTCATTGTCATCCAGATTGGTATGTATGTAATAAGTGATCTTAAATGCAAGAGAGGGGATCCACCAGTGGCAAGAGTGGAGTGGAGAGATCTCAGACCCCAAGATCTCTAGGCATTAAGCACCTTGATCCAAAAGAGTGTTTGTTTCTTCGTTGTTGTTTTTTTTTTTTTTGGTGTGTGCATTTCAAATAGTTTTATTGACACAAAATAAGCATCAGACAATTCAATCATATGAAGAATTGAACAATCATTGTCACAATCTATTTTAGAACATTTTCTTCTTTCTTCTATTCATTGCTATTACCTGCCATTTCCTCCAAACTACCCCTACTCTAATCCCAAGAGAGCATTAATCCAGTTGCTGTCTGTATAAATTTATCTATCTAATTCAAAACAGTTTTGAGACCAAAGAGCAGTTCACTAGAACTAGATCACAAGACAAGGTAGTAGATTTCCCAGTTCACCAAGCAAGTAAAGTTGAGTGTTTTGGGGCAGCATGATGGTTTGTGATACTGAGAGGAACTGTGTTTATAGATTCAGGTCAGGAGCTAAAGCCTTCAGGTTTAAGTTTAAGATAGGTATAATGCCCTTTGGACATAGATTGGCCGTCGCCAAACTGCTTTGTAACATTGCCTGTGTGGAAGCAAGACAAAGAGGTTGAGGATCAAAGAGAAGTCTGCTTGTAGACACAGTAAAGCCTGAATAAATGTATCCTGACTATTCCTCACTTGTATTGCAATTGGTAAACTCCCCTAAGAAGCCCCCAAATTGTCAATATCATCTATGAATTCTGTATGGCTGTTGTCATGAATTCTATAAGCAAATAGAAAAGTTGAGAGTACTTTGGGAGGGAGAGTTGCTGTGGTGGCCATGTGCCTATGTTAATTTCATGATTGAGATGTAGGGGTGGAGTCTAGCCTGTTAATCTGGAGATAGGCATTGAGTAGCCAATGAGACCTCTGTGTGTGCATGGCTTTCTCCTGAGATTTCTGGGAAATCTCGTGATATTTCCCTAATGGAGATAAAAAGCTATCTCCCCAATTGTTGGGAATTAGTCTCAGAGATGATAAATTCCAGCCAAGACAAGATGGCAACATCCCAGAAGCAGGAGGAGCCGGAAGAGAAATCACACAGCCTTACCTTGATGGAAACAAACCTCTGAAGCTGGTGAAGCCATGTGAATACCCCTGCCAGTGCTGAGTTGCCTCTGCCACCACTGATGCTATTGATGGACCCTGAGCCCTGAAAGCGAGGAGTCATGGGGAGACCCCTGCCAGCGCTGGGATTCTGCACCCACTGACCCACGGACTTCATGAGTTGGAAGGAGACTTTATAGACTGGTATTGGGTATATGGGTTAATATAAGACTTATGTCTTTGAACTGGACTGAGCTGGGATGCTTTCTCAATGTCCCATTCTTCTTGTATATAAACCTTTTCCTTATATCCATATGTGTTTCTATGATTTTGTTTCTCTAGTCTACCTGGACTCACACAGTTGGTGTCAGAATATGGTTAAGAAGAATAGAAGGGGAGGCCTCCTGCCTTTGATAATCAAACTTGGGAACGGAGTGTTAGATCCTGCCTCCATATCATTTCCACCATTGGTGTCAGATTTGGATTCATTGCCATGGATCCAGCTCTGGGGCTTCAAGAGAAAGAGCAAGGGGCAGGAGTTGTACAAAGTTTGAATAGATGGTTCATTTGGTTACTTTTTTTAAGGTCTGAAAGAAAGGTTAAAAAAAACTATATGCTGCAGCTGAAGTGAGAAAAGCTGCTTTTGGGGTGACCTAGGACAAAAGCTAGGCTGGTTAAGCAAAATGATTGATATGGGGCCCAGGCAACTAGATTTGTCCTTCCAGAGGTGCAAGGTGATATGTACATTAATAGACACAGCCTTCAGTGGGAGAGAAAAAAAGATTACATTTGGGTATTATTAAAAGAGTTAAGGGCTATATATTTATTTGATTGTACTATGGATATTGAATAGTCTGCTTCTATGTCATTTTAAAATAGGCCTATATGTATGGTGGAGATCACTTAAAGTGTAAGATTAAAGAGAGCTTATAAGCCACAACGGGCCTATGATTGTTTAGTAATAGTAGAAGGGAATGTAGTAGTAAAGATAAAATCCTCAGCCTTTGGCCATGACCCAGAAGGCTAGGTTAATAGTTTGTAAAGATTCCAGATTGTCTGCACTGCAGGGAAGTATGTGTGGACTTCCAGGTTTATAAGTTGTACCAAATTGACCTAGTGAATGACCAAGGGTGTCATGGCCAGACCAGGACTGAATCAAGAGAGGGAGGTTTGATACTGACACCTTCCTTGTGGAAATCAGTCTTGGGAGCTGGAGAAGGTCATTTCTGGCCTCCATACTATCTCTTTGAGACCAAGTCATAGTTGTGGCAATATAATAAAGGGACTTAGAAAATTTTATTCTATTTGTTATACAGTGGGGTATTTCAGAAGAAAAAGCAGAGAATTACATAACCAGAAAGAGAAAAAAATCAGGAGCAAAGTTCATATGAGATCTATGCATGGAGAGATTGCAAGTTAACTTAGCAGAGATCATGAAACAGATGAGAGGTGCAGTGCCAAGATCATAAGGTAGAAAGGCTGGCTTCCTGGCCCATGGGCCACTCATATTGAATGCCCCCAGACAAGAGGCTGGTTTGTCTCTTGTTGAGTGTCCTTTGGACATTTATTCGTGCTAATAGAGCTTTGTAATTCTTGCCAGAGCAGGGGAGAGGCCAAGAGACCACATGGCTGAGAAGACAATGACCAGAGAGAGATGTGCCTACTGGCATTCCTAAGATAAAGTGAAGTGGACAAAAGACTATATTCTAAACCTTTTTAACCTTACTTAGTAACCCCATATTATTGAGCATTGTCCAGGAGCTTGTGTTTCTGTTACAATGAATAACTGAAGTTCGCAGAGAAGTGTAATTGGTTCCAGAACATTAGAAAGAGGTTTGGAGGGTGGAGGCATATCTTATCTGTGGCTTAGGGAAGCAGCTTTGGGAAGGTAAGGAGTTGGAGTCCACCTCTCACACGTGCAGCCAGACTCAGATATGGACCCTAGGCCAGTTCTTCAGAAGTGAGCTGAAGATTAGTGACTAGGGTGAGCAAAAGAGAGACCCAGGATTCAAGTGTAAGAATACACTCAAAATCAGACAAGTGCTAGAGCAACCCCCGCATGTAAAAACCACATTGCATTGAGTGCCCTGGGCACTTAGCTTGATTCACCTTAGTTGAGAATTCAGGCTTTTGATTCTTTCTAAAGTAATTCAAGAATAAACATATCTTCTATGCAAAGAATTGATCATCAGTAGTCTATGTGCTATTCTTTCCCTAGTATTATCAAACCTCCATGCCTGACAAGAAAAAAAGATTTAAGTAGAAAATGCCTGATCTTGTAGCTTTATTTCCTCACCAAAATTTGTTTCATAAGACTTTATTTTCTCCTTTATGCTCTGTCTTTGGACCTATTTCTTTGAACGATCTAAAGTCATATTTCTTATTGATCATAAGCCATAAACTGGTTATTTCAAACAAATGGTTCAGAATATAACTACATGGTGTACTGAACAGAATATGAATAATAAATTATTATTTGTGCTCAAATTCCTGATCCACATACTAGCAATTGTGCCTGGTCAAAAATTAACTTATGTCTTTGGTTTTCTCTTCTGCAAAATCAGATGATATCATTTGATATTTAGGGTTTTTAAAGAGTATTAAATGTGATGAGACATGTACACTATTCCTCCTAATCTTTACTATCTTCTAAAATCAATCAGTGAAGGAATTCCAGGACAGAAGTTAAATGTAGTCATGGTAGTAAAAGTCCTAGGACACAGGTGTTGTGGCCATCACTTCAAGAGTTCTCAATTAGAGGTTCCCAAATGTATCAGATCCTAACAGACTCTGGGACAGGACCAAGTTACTATGATTTCAGTAACCTTGACAGGTGATTGAAACGTGCTATCACAGTTGCCTCACTAGATGATGAAAATCCTTTCAAGCTTTAACTTTTCTCATTTGTACAGAAGACCTTTTGGAGCATGGTCCCCTTCTAATACATACTCATGATTCCTTTACTTTGCCCCACTGTATCTTCCTTCAAGAAGACCCCAGGCTAGCTTGATTTGTGGCTTCCTTTGTGCATAAGGGAAGCTTTTATTTCTAGCGTCACCCTGTACATCTGCCAGTTTTGCTGTCCATTTCTAGAGAAGCAACTTTTTAATTAAAAAAAAAAGTCAAACAAGATGACTTAATATTGTTCTTTTGAAGACATCATTGTAAGTTTCCACGAAACTCCTTTTTTATTTAGGTATCTTTAAGATATTTGAGTTCAGTAACATCCTCTCTGTCAACTTCTGGATTAAAAAAAGATGTTCTTTGCCCTGTTTCTTTTGTCTTTGATGGCCAGGCTAAAACAATTCCTGCCAATCATCAAACCTGCTGTGAGACTGCTGATAAGAAACCCCCTCCTTGGTTTGGCATCTTGTTCAGATATTGTCATGAAAGCTCTATTACTCTCTGGAGAACAACTTCGGTGGCATCTTGGTGGCATGAAGCCAGAATTTGGGCCTGTGGAAGGGGGTCACTTAGTAGCGTCCTGATTAAACTTAGCACAAAGATGTCCAATACGTGTTCTCTTCTAAAAAGTTAAAATCTATATATTTCTTACCTTCATTGTGACAGCCTGATGCCTATCCCAGCCCACATCTCTTTGTGTATTAAATCTGGTTCATTTTAGAGAAAGAAGCTTTCAACGAGGCGGCTGCCACTTTAGGACTACACACTGACAATTAATTAGATAAAACTCGTAGGTGGGTTATCGAAAAACTATAGCACTCCAGTAATTAAGGTTCTTATTTTACTCCTAAAAAGTTGTCACTTATACAGTATACATCAACACAGAGAAATCCATGTGTATGGGAAGCCATTTAATTCTAAAATCTGCTACATCAGTAGTCTTTTTCAAGAAGTCCCTGATGGACTGTCATCAAAGCCTCTGAATGAAAACCTCCATTGACTGGAAACTCATTTTATTACATAGCAGCCCATTTAGCTTATAATTCCTCTCATTTTTGCACTCTATTTCAAAAAGTACATAGAATAAATTTAATTCTTCTTCTCTATGAAAGCACTTCAAATATTTGGTAATGGTGACATATGTTCATATCTTCCTTTCTTTACTTAACTCGCCCTTTATACTTTATATGCTATAACATTAAATAGCCACAATGTTTTTTTTTGTCCTTTTTGTTCTTTGGATCTAGTGCATTTGGTACTTTGTATGTGTTAGAATGCATAATTATGGTATAGGCTAGGCAAAATTTCATGTTTTTATAATCTTCCTATATAATACTTTTTATTAGCACAGGCTCTTCTGACATTACTATTTTTATAGCTTTATTGCTCTTTTGAATCCTAGTAAATTTGGAGCCAATGACTCCTCCCCACCCCCCATGGCTTTTCAAATGAGCTGCTAATTATGGTCTAATAATGTAGGATGAGAAAAGAAATTGGACTGAATTGTTCTTTTAGTCCCTGTTCTGTCAATACTTACTTTTTTGATTTTAGGCAAGTATTGGGTCTTTTATTCCCACAACAATAAATTGGAAGGGTTCAATTTAACTATTTTTAGGGGAAAGACATGGTAATTTGTAACTGTAAAGATTATGGTTTAGGTGTCCCTATTGAGTGGTTCAGCTCTGTCACTTTGGATAGCTTAGTGCCCCAAATCAATTTGATATCACTTAACAAAAGGGTCCTTAGCAGCACTACAACTCTGTTATTTTAAGCACAATATATACTTCTCATGCACTTGTGTTTTTAAACCAAGAGTGTAGGAATGTGGTAAAAATAGAAGACACATGGACACAATTAGTCCAGAAAACCAATGGGCTGCACAAACATCAGGCATCAGTGTCCATCACCCTGAGACCAGAAGAACTGGATGGTGCCTGACTACCATGATCAATTGCTATGAAAAGAATAGGATTAGAAGGCTCTGTACAGAAGAGGAGAAAAATGTGAGACCAAACTTAAAATCATAAAAGAGATCAGATTTACGAGTGGGATAGAAACTAGTGGAATCCCTAAGGTTAGAAGCATTTTTCACTCTTCAAGTGTGGAATTTAATGCATCACTCTTGCTCAATATTCAGCCAAACATTAGACAGGTCTGAAATGAGAACAAGAATGCTCACAAAGTTTTTATGTCTTAGAATAATCAACTATTTGAGATTAAAATGTCCAGAGTTCTCTAAAGAAAATATTAAGATGAATTAAGAAAGGAAGAGAAATGGAAACATAAAACAGTGAAAATATGAGGTAATTGAGATCACATTGAAGGAATTGCAATGAATTACATGAAATTAAATGTGTATCAAATGTTGACTACAAAGCCAATAATGTACTCTGTAAACCTTACCTTGATTCATGCTGAAAAAGTTAAAAATAAATCCATAAAAATATAGTTTTTAAGATATCACAACTCTTTGCTACAGTGGTGGTGCTTTATTATTTTGGTCAACAATTATCTGTAAACATTTGTGTTCATAGTTACATATATTGAAAATCCAATTATCCTTTGAGAAGCTGGGAGTAAGACATCATTAATTTGAATATGGGGTAAAAAATAAATTATATCTGTTAGAGTTCAATCATGGAAGCATATAACCAGTATAAATATTATCAGGGCATACTGGTCTCAGCAGAAAGACAGCATACTTGGGAAGACAGCAAAAAAGAGGAAGGTCTTGGACAAGAGGGATTGACAGAAGAACTGCAACTATAGGCTCCAAGAAAAGAAAAATTATGATGATGGCTCAGGAGCACGCAGTGTTTTGTTCTGTGGAATCTAGAATCTCTCTATGTCAGAACTAACTTGAAGGTATCTGGAAACACCAAATCATGTGGGCAAACTGAGAATCCACATCCCTGACTCATGCCCTCTATTTTTGACAATGTAGATGCCTGCAGAAGCAGTGGACATGATTTATGCACCTGATTCAGGACTTGACAATGTTAAAAAAAACTCAACAGTAGTATTTCAAACACTGAGAGATCTTTCTTTGGTGTGTATAAATAGTTTTAAAAGCACTAACTCTGTGTCTTAACAAACATAGAAGCTCAAGGTGTTCCGTTCTCATTGAACATAAAGGTGAGGTTTTATATAAGTCCCTCTATAGTATTTATAAATGACCATGACCCCTCCAAGTTTCCTAACTCTTTAACCTGTTTTCTGTTAATAAGTCAATGTTAATGTAAGGTGCTTCTTATGTTAACCTATTTTAAGATTAAAAACAGGAGAGATTAGTTTAAACAAGGAAGTAAGGAAGCAAAAAGAAGGGCGGATAGTTAAATGGCATGCTGCATGAAGGGGCCAAGGAAGAGATAGACGGGCAGCTTCTCCTACAGTCGACATAAAGAAAAATCTTTCCTCTGGAGCTAGCAACACCTTGAGATACGAGTTCCGCTGCTAACCTCATGGTAAGAGCAGTTTGAATCCATCTGCTGCTTGAGAGAAAGATAAGGTTTTCTGCTCCAGATTTACAGTCTCAGAAACATAGAGAGACAGCCTGCTCTGTCCTATGGGGAAGCCATGAGTCAGTACTGACGATGTGGAAGTGAACTTCTTTGAGTGAGCTGCCTCAAATGTGAGAAAATTAATTTCTGTTTGCTAAAACTGCCCATCTGTGGTATTTCTGTTATAGCAACACTAGTTTCTAAAACACTCCAAATTTGATGGGTTTCCCAGCTTCAGTTAATGCTCAGTTGTCTCCAAATAGACAAGTCAAAAATATAAAGACTTTTGCACACTGATCTGAAATGAATGTGGACAGAATAACTTGTTGTTTTTGGGTGCTACCAAGTTAGCTGTGACTCACAATGACACTATATACAGCAGAAGAAAATACCGTCCAGTCCTGTACCATCCTCACAACTATTGTTACGTCTTTGCAACTCCTGTGCCAATCCATCTTGCTGAGGGCCTTGCTACTGTCTGACTCCATCTGCGAGAGGCAAATTCAATTTAAGACCTGAATTTTATGTCTGATTGGATCCTGAAGTCACTGACTTTGTCTTATGGTTAAGTCTTCTGTTGATCAGTTATATTATATATCTCACTCCCAGAACAAGAAGTTGCTTAAGACACCTCAGAACTTTCACGTAATAGAAGGGCTAAGTCCTGACTTGGTGAGATGCTTGCTGTGCAATTTATTCCGTCAACAAAGGTGACAGGGATTGAAAGGTTCAGGATATCAAGAGCGAATTGGCATTGTAGGATGGGGCTAGATGAGATTTAGATGCAGATGGCGTAATTAAGGTTTCAGGGGAGACGTCTGTGCATTATTAGGTAAATGTCAGGAAGTGCAAGTGTATATTTTATTTAGAGTGGTTGAGGATGCTTTGACAGATTTTTACAAAAACAACAACAAAATACCAAGCCATTTATGACAGCTAAATGTATTACATGGCATTTCAGCTTCATTTAAACCTGTGTATCCTGATAAACTTTTTAGAAAAATAAAAATCTTCCCTGTCCAATTAAGACCACTTACGTTTTTCTATTAATGAAACATTAAAATTTCCCTATCGTACAGCTAATTAATTCTTGAAATATGAAAATCACCATGAAGAAGATGATTTATAGTAATAATTTACATAAACCCATATGCCACCGTGATCATGGTAAGAGATAACTTGAAAATTAAATACCAGTGGGAGAAGAGATAGAATGTGTACTTTTCTATTCCCTTACAACAAAATGATGGATGATCTATGAATTTTAGATTTTTTCTCTTAACTAATGTGCCCTTTGACCTCTATGTGTCAAGTTGTGATAGTTACCAAACTTTAAAACTGCATAATTTTACAAAATTGATACATTTCATAACTGAGGGTAATAAATTTAATTATCCTTGAAGGAAATTACATTAATTTACAATGCAATCCTATAGATGTTCACACAACTAGGCACTCAACAAAGACTTATCACACTGTTGTCATGAACTTCCCTTTTTGCTATTTTTCAATTACCAAAACAAAAAGAAGTTAAGAAATATGTCCAATTTTACCAGCTAATGGACTTTTTCATTGATATTTGAATCCAAGCATTGAGATAAGTGCTGAAGGAAGTCAGATAAATAGATACCATATTAGTTGGACCATAAGACACATTTCCCCCCTATGGCAGTCATGTATTTGTGATGTCAATTTCATGATTGGAATGTAGGGGTGGAGTCTAGCCTATTAATCTGGAGATAGCTAATGCTTAGCCAATGAGAACTCTGTGTGGGCATGGCTTTCTCCTGAGAATTCTGGAAAGTCTTATGGTATTTCCCAACTGGAAGAGAGAGACTTGACTTTCAGTCTCTGGGAGTCAGTCTCTAAGATGACGAACTACTGACAAGACAAGATGGCAGCATCTGAGAAACTGGAGGAGCCCGAAGAGAAGCCACATGGCCTTACCCTGATGGAGCCAGACCTATGAAGCTGGAGAAGCAACGTGGAGATCCCTGCCGGTACTGAGTTGCTTCTATCTCCACTGGATACTGCTGATGGACCGTGAACCCTGGAAGTGAGGAGCCATGGGGAGACCCCTGCCAGTGCTGGGATGCTTCAACTGCACGTGCTTCATGAGTCAGGACACTTTATAGACTGGTATCACACAAATGGGCTAATATCAGACTTATGACTTTGGACTAGATGGGGTTTTGGGATGTTTTCTCAATGTTCCATTCCTCTTGTATATAAACCTTTCCCTTATATCCATATGCATGTCTATGAATTTGTTTCTCTAGTCTACCGAGACTAACACGCAACAATCCCCCAAAGCGTGGGGTGGGGGGACGAATGAGGGTGGGCCTCATGATCTGAAGGTGTGATACCCCAGAACATTTGCTTATGATCCCATGCACCTGCTTACTGACTGTTGTGGTTTGCGTCTTTTGGATTGTTGTGTGTTTTGGGGAAGTTCTTCCTCCTGGAGTCTCAATGTCAGTCAGGTCACATGATCAGCACAGTGCACACCTGCCCTCATTTGTTAATGAAAGTGATGATGGTTCTTAACATCACTGTTGAGTTTATGCTGTTAAATATTACCATATTTTGCTTTATTTTAATACATGCTTTAGTATACTGGTGCTATTTGGTTCAGAATATTTTTTCCCTCATTTTCATGCTCTAAAAACTGGGTGCATCTTATGATCATGTGTGTCTTATGGTCCAAAAAACACATTAACTGCCATGAAATTGGCTCTAACTCATGTGACCTAGTGCACAAATGACAGAACATAGGTTGGTCCCACATTATCCTCAAGGTATTGAATGTGAGTCTATCTCTAGAGGCAGGCTAACCACTCATCACATTCTCTCTGCCCTTAATAGCATCTCTGTTTCATCAATACCACCTAAATCCAACTGATGATGTGGCAGTCAGGTGCTTATGTTAATTTTATGATTGAAATGTAGGGGTGGAGTCTGGCCTGTTAATCTGGAGATAGACATTGAGTAGCCAATGAGGCCTCTATGTGGGCATGGCTTTCTTCTGAGACTTCTGGGAAACCTTGCGATATTTCCCTCATGAAGATAACTTCCCCAGTTGTTGGGAGTTAGTCTCAGAGATGATGAATGACGGAGAAGACAAAATAGCAGCATCCGAGAACTTAGAGGAACTGGCGGAGAGACCACATGGCTTTGCCCCTATGGAGTCAGACCCCTGAAGCTGGGGTGGTGATGAGTTGCTTCTGCTGTTGATGGACCCTGAGTCCTGGAAGCGATGAGCCTTGTGGAGACCCCTGCCAGCACCAGGATTCTGCACCTATTGACCTGTGACTTTGTGAGTCAGAAGGAGGCTTTATAGACTGATATCGGGCATATGGGTTAATATCGGACTTTGAATTTGTACTGGACTGGATTGGGATGCTTTCTCAGTGTTCCATTCCTTTTATATATAAATCCTTTCCTTATATCCATATGCTTGTCTTTGAAATTTGTTCCTCTAGTCTACGTGGACTGACACATTGTGGTACCGGGAGTGGGGTACTAGAGGAACAAATCATAAGATGGAAAGTAGATGCCTGTTTGACTTTTTCATTGTGGTATTGTTAGTTCTTTGGCTAGTCAGAAGTCAGATATGTCCTTGAAGTTTACTGAATTATTTTCTGGAAGCAGTATGGGAGATTGAAGTTTTGATTATTTTGTTTGGATGCTGTCTTTGGTTGTTCCTATATAAAATGAATACTGTTAATGTATATCTTAAGCTAAGGGGTAAAAACTGCCTTTGAAATGTGTCAGAACCTATCCTGCTAAATGAGAATGGTTAAGAAGGTCAGAATGCCTGACTGAAAGTAGGGATCTGTTTTGATGCCTTCAAAGATATAATTTAATATTTATTGGGAAGTATGAAAAGAGTTTGCAAATCCAGTTACCTCAAGCCAAGCATTGACCTCTAGAGGGTTTAAGAGTTAACTTCAAAGACATCTCTGAAGAGATTAACTCCACCTTGTGCTTAGATGGAGTTAGGCCACACCTGGAAAGACTTCTCTGAAGAAAGTAGCCCCACCCAGTCTTTCCTAGTACTCAGGATACTTGTAGTCTGAGAGAAGGTCAGATTGACCTATAAAGAAGGATAAAGTCTGTTTCCTTGGAAAATTCTGACTATTGATTATCTTCAGAAGCGAAGGAGTCTGGAACAATGAAGATAACTCCTCTCTGGGACTCAATGTTAAAGCAAACCTGTGGCAGGCTGAAATGCTTGCTAGGTTTCCACCTGGATCTACTCTTTGAGTAGAAATAGGAGAACTGCAGCAATAAATATGTGGGTTGAATTTAGCCACTGACACCCATGGGACTTGGTTCACAGGAAATAGAGGAGATGAGAGCGGGTTGACTGGTCTGAAATTCATGACCTAGCATGAGAGAGCTAGGCGTGTTGAGAATTTGTGATGGGTCCTTGGTCTAAAAGGAAGGTAGCCAATGGCTACTGTGGTGAGTCTAAGTGGAAAAGCCCACATTGAGTTGACCAGAACCCGACCAGAGGAAGAGAAGCTTTTTAAGTCTGTGAACTGGTGCATATTTTTGCTGACTTTATGGATGGCTTGTCCTGATTTGACTTTGCTAATGGATGCACTCTTCAGGAGTTTCCAACTGGAATGAAGATTCTTCACATTGAAAGATATGATTGTTTCTTCAGAGCACTGGGTTGGTATAAGTGGGCAATATAGAAATTAGATACCCAAAATGGGGGAATAAAGGCACGAGGTGATTGACTTGTCAACTCTTACAGGTGGTGAAATACATAGTCATAGGAGTATAGGATCAAGGTGTAGAAATTTTGTAACTACATTTGTAAGGCACAGGATATCTTTTGTTCACTTATAGAATGTTGTTTTTAAATGATGGTGACACATGTTGAATTGTATGCATTTTAGTTTTATCCTGTTAGGTATAGGTATGATTTTATTGTGTATTTAAAAGTTACATATGGTTACAGAGTTATGTGAAAGTATAAAATTAACAAGGGGTGGTCTGTGGTAGTCATGTGCTTATGTTAATTTTATGATTGAAATGTAGGGGCAGAGTCTAGCCTGTTAATCTGGAGATAGCCATTGAGTAGCCAATGAAGCCTCTATGTGGACATGGGTTTCTCCTGAGACTTCTGAGAAATCTTGCAATATTTCCCTTATGAAAATGGGAAGCTATCTTCTCCAGTTGTTGGGAGTTAGTCTCAGAGATGATGAATGATGGACAAGACAAGATGGCAGCATCCGAGAACCTAGAGGAGCTGGCGGAGAGACCACATGGCTTTGCCCTGATGGAGCCTGATCCCTGAAGCTGGGGCGACGACATGGAGACCTCTGCCAGCGATGAGTTGCTTCTGCTGTTGATGGACCCTGAGTCCTGGAAGCGAGGAGCCTTGTGGAGACCCCTTCCAGCACCACGATTCTGCACCTACTGACCTGTGACTTTGTGAGTCAGAAGGAGACTTTATAGACTGATATTGGGCATTTGGGTTAATATTAGACTTATGACTTTGTACTGGACTGGATTGAGATGCTTTCTCAATGTTCCATTCCTTTTGAATATAAATCCTTTCCTTATATCCTTATGCATGTCTTTGATATTTGTTCCTCTAGTCTACCTGGACTGACACAGATGATGTCCAAAAGCGATGTACAGTTGTGCTCTATAAGGATTTCAGAGAATTTCAGGCTTTTTATTCTGAGTCTGTCTTAGTTTGGAAGTTTCACTAAGCTCTTTGAGTTATCCTGCTGGCATTTGAAATACTAGTGGCACAGCTTCCAATAACACAGAGATGCGTAAACCACTATAAGATGACAAATAGTCAGACAGAAGTAAAGCCGGATAAAATCAAACAAAGCAAAGCCACTGACAATTCCAACTCACTTTGACCCAATAAGACAGAGTAGGATATCCCTACATGACTGCACATATTTGTGGGTGCAGACAACTTCATTATTCTTTCTTGGAGTTGGTGGTGCAGTTTTACAGTGAAACTTAAGCCTCTGTGCACATAAAGTCCCAATGAAGAAGCACATTGAGCAGATATGCCACACTTGATACTCCCTCTAGTTTAAAAACTAGTGTTGTGTAGAGAGAATGAGCTTATCTCAAATGTCATGAGTAGTCTTTAAAAGGAAAATAATGTAGAAAGGAGATTGTATCTTGTCCAATGATCAGGTCAATATCTCTCCTTGTTCATCAGTCAACAGAGGTTAGCTAAATTTTGTTATAAAAATATGGACCTGAGTGAACCAAATAGAGGGACACATTTCCTCCAATAAATATTGCAAAGCCTAAGAAATGGCAACACTGCTTTTGTTAGTTCATGAGATTTATCGTCAACAGTCTGAAGATTAGAGGCAGAGAGGTGGCAGCAGGTTAATCATAGAGTTAGAAGGCTAATTGTGGAGAACAATAGTGAGAAGTTTAGTAAAGAAAACAACATGATTTGCCATCATCTAGTGCACTCAGTTAGCAAGAGTATAAAGTATAGATTCTGTAAGAATGGAGTGAATTAGGGCAAACCTTAGGTACTAATAGAAAAGAACAAACAAGAGAAAGTATACATTTGAATTTCTAGCATGTTTTAGCTGCATTTATGTGTATGGTTCATCTTGAGACATTGTTTTTCTGCCAGCTATGAAAGAAACCAAATTAGAATTACTCATTTTTGTATCCAATTAGTACATGATAAAGCTTAAGGATATGGACTTATTTTGTCTTTATTATAGGAACTGAATATGTTAAATTTATCAATTCTGAGTTGCAAAATGTGGTTATAACCCATGGTAATATAAGAGACAAGTAAGCAGGTAAAAGAGGGCATTCAAAAAAAGAGGCCTCCATTGAGGAAACACACACAGGAAGCACACATATATAAATCAGAAACATGCTGTTCTCTGTAGTCAGTGCTAATCAAAGGAATCTCTATGCATCATATAGCATAGCTCTCTGAAAGAATATAGAGGCCATGATCACTATTAGAATATTACAATGATATCATTGTTAATAATGTTATCTCATTGCACAATGCTTAATGGCTTTCAAAGCAAGTTCATATAAATTAACTTTTATGATTTTCACAATTACCTCTTTGAATTACACAGTAGCAGCATCAGACCAGATTCCAGAGATCTAGGCAGTGTAATGGACTTCCCAGTCCAAGGACCAAGTAAAGCCCAGTGTTTTGAGGTAGGAGGCTGCTTTATGGAGTGGAATGCCCCTGTGCACTTAATTGGGGGAGCTAGGCTTGCTGACTCACAGAAGGGAAGTAGAATGCCTTTGGGCTGAGATTTACTCCAATGTGATGTCTGTGAACACTTAATTCCGGGAGCTGGGATCGCTGGCTCACAGGATTTGAGCTGATTATCTTTGGTTTGAAGCGTACAGTAGATGCGTATATCCCATGGGCATCTATTAGCACACATGAAAGAACTTTGTAATGTTTTGATGAAAAGCTCCTGAGCATTTCTCACTTTTATTACAAAGTTTAACTTCTTTACTCAGTCTTTTAATCATGAATTTTGTTTGAGAGTTCTGTGTAACCATTGGAATGAACATCAGACCCCATAAATAAAGTACAGAATATAAGTTAAGACAATACAACCTTTTGGAATCCCCAAAACTAATCCCCATAGTGTTCAGTTGACTTCTCTGCTTCGAAGTTAACTTGGTCCTGCAGCTCTTCTCAGAGCCAGTTTGCTGATTGGATGCTTTTAAAGGTATGCTATCAAGGCTAAAACACAATGCATTATCAAAAGAACTCATCTGCAACCACCCCTGATGGCAGAGGCATGTGTAAACAGGTTTTGGTTGAAAATAAATCCATTCTAGACCCTAGGAGTAATATATATGTATTTACCCAGTGTGTGTGTGTGCCCATAACTTTTAAAAAACTAATTGTTCGATGAACTACTTAAGTTTGAACAGTGACCAAACTAAACCTGTTATGACCGGACATTCTGTTGTTAGAACTAGAACCGTGTCTGAAGTAAATTTGGTTAAAGAAATCTCATTTCAGGCTTTAATATGAAGAGATTTAAGAAGGAAATAATAACATAAATAAGTCAGCCTCGGAAACCAATAAAGAAATATCAAGATCAGGCAGGTGAACACGAATGATCAGGGGAGCTACTGTTGTACCTCGCTGCTCTGAACCCTTTGCAATTACGTACATCATGGTATGGGATTAGACTCCACTTCTATTTCTCCCAAACCCTGAACTCTTGGGAATGGAAATGTCAAGATAAAATAAGCCCTTTCTCTCTATGACTCTCTGTCTCTCTCAAAATATAAAACCTTGGAGTTTCTTCTGGACTTCTTTTTTGGGAGGGGTGGAAGTGGGGGGGGGGGAGCGGGATCACTGCCTTCTGGTGGTTGTGGGCGCTACCAAGCGCAGCTCCTGAGAGCCGCCACTGGATTTGAATCTTCTGGACTTCTGAACACTGTTCAACTTTTATTGAATCATGCCAGAGACAACTCAGGCTACTGAAAAAACACCACTGCAAACCAACAATCAAGTCTTACGGTAATTTTGTTTATTAATGCTATTGAATGTATGCTACGTATTCCTAATCCTTGAGTTTAAAGAATAGTGACATCTGCTTCATAGTGTGGCTGGAAGATGAAAGGATTTAATGTGAGTTTAAGAATTTTGCAAGCGTCAATGGTCATAGGAGACGCACATTTTAAGAGTATTCTTTGAAAGACTTCTGAAGTCGTTTCTAGAATTCCTAGAACTGCATCACATTGAGACAAGGGCAGAAATTCGACAATTGTGTGTGTGTGTGTGTGTGTGTGTGTGTAAAATAATAGTAGTATCAACTTTTTCCTCTTCCTTTTCCATAGGCCTACAGGGTAGATTTCTCGAGCTGGACAAGATGACAGTCATAGTATGGAGAGAGAGGAAGAAGCAGCAGCTGCTTTTGCAGCTGTGGAAAGTTGCTGATGCAGGACTCATTGGGAAGCACTGAATGAAGTGTAGCAATTTGGTGGAGAAAGACAGAGAAGGCAGAGGAGCACACAGTGAGAAATGACTCACAGCTCTGAGAGTGTTCCCTACCCAGAACTTTATTCCAGCAGAGTTCTCCGTGGTGTTTTTGTCATTGTAATTTGGAAGCTTGAAATCAGCAAGAGACAGAAAAGAGTCTCTGATGAACTTGCAGATGGAGGTGCTTTGTCTAAAACCATAGGAGAGAAAGAGGTGTCCTTGCATACAGAAAAGAGATGTGAAGAGTGGAGGGGTGACTGTAGAGAAACATGCTTCTTGCAAAGTCATTGCAAAGGGAATAGAAGCACTCAGTAGCACTGGAGAACATCTTATGGAATGTCTTACTGTGTCTTACACCCTTTAAAAGATGGAATGAGAGAGAGGGAGAGGGTGCGAGACTGAAAATGTAGTCCTAACTATGATAAAATCAAGAAAAACTGACTTCATTCAACATGATCAAGGAATCTCTGGTGGCTCAAACCATTTGAACCTATCCAGGGGTGCAGCAGTAGAAAGGACTGGGAATCTGCTGCGGTGAAGACGGCAGCCGAGACAACCTTCTATGTCAGATTAGCTCTGTGGCATATACATATGGTTCCCATGAGTCAGAGAACACCCACTCACAGCCAACCACAAGCAATCTAAGCCAGTCTTTCCAAAGTAAGTAATACCACCATCAGGAGAATGCTGGAATAACCTAGAGGCAGAGAGGAACACTTTATCCAACACTGGATCATGGCCTAGAATACAAAAACTTTCTGTTGCTAGAGGTAAGGGTGAAGTAATTTTTTTTCCCCTGAACAGCGACTGTTAGGCCAAATAAGTTTGAGAGCTATCACCTTATTCCTATCCCAATAAACCAGAGAAGAAGATATGCAGGCCATTTATAAACAGGGCCTACTGTGGCCCTAGGACTATGCTAGGGATTGATGTGGAGCCAAAAGTAATAAAGCAATTCACAATTATTAGATATACATCATATATAAGAAAATGCACTGTGATATCATTTATATGTAATAGAATGTTGATTTATCATGTATATGGTGATGATTTTAGTAAGTGTACGTAATCATGTAATGTGCGAAACAGAATTGGAGAGAGCGTGTGTGTGGGCCAACGCTCATCACTCATACATTAAGGAGTCTGGAAGGCGAGGGCTCACATGGAGGGAATCTCTGCTTGAAGGTTAAAGGCTAGTCAATAACAGTGGTTCTCAAATTTCCTAATGCCATGACCCATTAATACTGTTCCTCATGTTGTAGTGACACCCCCTCCCCCAACCATAGGATTATTTTTGTTGCTAATTCATAACTGCAATTTAGCTAGTTTATGAATCAGGCAAACCCCATGAAAGGGTCGTTTGACAACCCCCCCAAAAAAACAAACAAACATTTCTGACTCATAGGTTGAGAACTGCTGACCTAAAAATTATCTGCTATGGAAAGCACTCAGACCCTACTGCTGTCCAACCCTAAGTAGGGGCCACTCCCTTCTGATAAGGATCATAGATTGGAAAAGAGCTTAGTCACACACCTAAGGTCAGGCCAGCTCAGAGATGATCAAGGTAAGTTGGGCCATCTAGTTACATATTTGCCTGCCTGTTACATGTATGCCTCTAGTACTTCCCCTTTCTATTGCATGTATACCCCTAGCTCATCGCCCTCTGCCTCTGGTACAACTCCTTCCTGTTACATATATATTTACTGTGGTCTGCTGGCCGGTGAATATATAAACTCATGAGAGTACATCACTGTCTCTTCTAAGATCTGGCTCCTGAAGTCATGACTAAGGAGGTGAGGACTTGCATGCTTTATCTTACCTGATGCCTCTTTGATTTACCCTCAATTACAGAATCCATTTGGTGGTTGTGGGGAGGCTGGTCTCCAACAATGTAAGTGCCACAATAATCACTTTAAAGCAAATTTTCCTCTTGATGAAAAAATTTCCTCACAATATATTTGGGAGTCAAACCTCTTTCCTTCAACTTGGCTCCTAGCTAATGGTGACCTACTTCTATCATCAAAAGTTGTGTTTTCCTAAAATTCCATGCAAATGGTATCATCTATTATGCAGGCTTTATTACGATGAAGTCCTATTTGAGAGGTGTAGGTATCAGTACACTAAGGAGACAAGACACAGTCAGAAATGAAAAGAACAGAGAAGTTTTATCAGGAAGATAAGTCCCAGACGGATTCATAGCCCAGTATGTTAGACTAGAGAAGCCATGCCGGTATTGGGAATATACATAGGGTTTGAGCTACAGGCATGCGGACTGATGAAAGAAAAGGGAGGCTTTTTATGCTGCATTTGTAAATTTCGGGTCTGGAGATGATCTGTTAACAAGTCATCTCTTTTTTCAAACTTGCTTCCCAGAATGTTAGGTGGGGGAAAGTTCCATGCCCTGCCCAGGGAGAGACTGTGCTTTCCTTGGGGAGATAAGCTGCGTGAAGTGCCAGAAACAGGGGTCGCACAGTTCAGCAAGGGGTTTATTTCCTTCTCATGGGACTGGTACAGAGGGGTGCAAGGGCCTGCCTGGTCCAGTGGGCTGTCATCCAATCCCAGCCCAAACACGATTGGTGTAGTAGTTGAGTGATCATCAGCTACCCTGAAGTTCATCACTTACTAAGACCCTTTCAGGTATGTTGTGGTCATTAGCGAGAGGTGGAGACGGAGCCACAGAGAGGAGATAGAGCTTCGTTAAGGATGGGAGATTCATATAGGCTCTATTGGGAGATAGGGAAGGACTTTGGGGTAGGGAAGAGACAGCAGAGAGAGGGACAGGAGCATTTTAAGCTCATGGGTGCTTCCAAGGCCTGAGAGTTAAGCCAGGGAAGCCATGCCTACCAGTGAGGCAGTGGAATATATAGGACTTGAGCCAAGGACACGTTTATTGATAAGAGAAATGAGGTTTTCTGATGTTGCGGTTTCAGGGTCTGAGTCAGGATATGGTTTATTAGTATATTTTATCTTTCACAGATCTAATTTCTGGAGCACTGAGGGAAGAGGCTGTACAGACCTGACCCTGAGAGAGAAACTCTGTGAAGGGGCTTTGCCCTTCGGGGAGAGAAGCTCTGTGAAATGCCAGCGGCAGGGCTGACAAAGTTCAGGAGGCTATTCATCTCCATTTTGTGAGGCTGGTGCAAAGGAGTGCAAGGCGCTGCCTGGTTTGGGGGTGGGGCGCGCTGCCTGGTCCAGGGAGCTGCCTGGTTCAACCACAATCCAAACACTTAGGTGACTTCAGAATGAAAAACTGATCGATCCTATGCCACGCTCACATTTCTTGCTATGCTTGAGCTTATTGTTGTAGCCAATATGTCAATGCAACTACTTGAGTGTCTTCCTCCTTTTCACAGACCTTATACTTTATCAAGCATGCTATCCTTTTCCAGGGAACACTATCCCTTGATAACATGTTCAAAGTACATGAAACCCAGTTTCCCTTAGTCAATCTCCAATTTTCACAAGCATATAATTGAAAATAACATCACCCTCAAAAATGACATCCTTCCTCTTTAACACTTTTAAGAAGTCTGGTGCAGCAGATTTACCCAATGAAATATACCATTTGATTTATTGAGTATTACTTACATGAGTGTTGATTGTAGATCAAAGCAAAATGAAATCCTGAAATATGTCCATGTGTTCTATATTCATCATGATGTTATTTATTAGTCCAGTTGTAAGGATTGTAGTTTTCTTTACATTAAGTAACACTCCACACTGACGGCTACAGTCTTTCATCTTCATCAGCAATTACTTCAAGTCTTCCTCATTTTCTTTATTTTATTTTATTATTGTTATTATTTTTAATCATTTTATTGGGGGCTCATACAGTGCTTAGCACAAACAATCATCCATCCATTGTATGTCAAGCACATCTGTACATTTGTTGCCCTCATCATTCTCAAAATATTTACTTTCTTCATAAGATCATGTTATAATTCCTCATTTCCCCCTTCCTCCCTACTACTTCCTTCCTCATGAACATTTGATAATTTATAAATTATTATTTTGTCATATTTTATACTGTTAAATGTCTCCCTTCACCCACTTCCCAATTGTCTATACACCAGGGGAAAGGTTATATGTAGATCCTTATAATCAGTTTCCCCTTTCTATTCCATCTTCCCTCCTAGTATCGCTGCTCTTACCATTGGTCCTGAAAGGATCACCTGTCCTGGATTCCCTGTTTCCAGTTCCTATCTGTACCAGTGTGCATCCTCTGGTCTACCTGGATTTGTAAGACAGAACTGGAAACGTGATAGTGGGGAGCAAGGGGGACAGAAGCATTGAAGAATGAGTGGAAAGTTATATGTTTCATCATTGTTAGGTTGTACTCTAACTGGTTCTTCTCTTCCTCATGACCCTTCTTCACCAACTGATGGAATTGGTTCCGAATCTCTACTCCCCCTCATTTACAATGATATAATTTTTATTTTTTTGGATGTCTGATACTGATCCCTTTGACACCTCATGGTCAGACAGACTGATGTGCTTCCTCCATGTGGACTTTGTCGAATCTGAACTAGATGGCTGCTTGTTTACCTTCAAACTTTTACCACTGCAGCTGCTATATCTTTTGATAGCTGGGCACCATCTGCTTTCTTCATCATTTTTGCTTATGTACACATTTGTCTTCAGTGATTATGTCAGAAAGGTGAACATCATGGAATATCAATTGAATAGGGCAAAGTGTTCTTGCACTGAGGAAGTACTTCAGTGGAGGACCAACATGCACTTGCTACCTTAATGTTAAACCTATAAATATATGTACATATTTTTTTTTATTTTTCAAAAATATCTATTTAATTTGTTTAATCATTTTATTGGGGGCTCATATGATCTATGAGCCATCTATTGTGTCAAGCACATTTGTACATTTGTACATTTGTTTCCATCATCATTTTCAATACATTTGCTTTCGACTGGAGCCCTTGGTATTAGCTCTGCTTTTCCCCCCTCTCTTCCAGCTACTCATTTCTTCATGGACCCTTGATAATTTATAAATTATTATTATTTTATCATATCTCACACTGCCTGATGTCTCCCTTTACCCACTTTTCTTGTCTCTTGTCTATCTCCCAGGAAGGAGGTTATATGTAACTCCTTGTAACCGGTTCCTCCTTTCTACCCCACCGTCCCTCCACCCTCTGAGTGTTGCCACTCTCACCATTGGTCCTGAAAGGGATAATCTATCCTAGATTCTCTGTGTTCCAAGTTCCCATCTGTCAATTGAGCATCCTTCAGTCTATCCAGAATTTTAGGTAGAATTGGGATCAAGATAGTGGGGGAAAAGGAAGCGTTTAAAAACTAAACAAAAGTTGCATATTTCTTCAATGCTATACTGCACCTCGACTGGCTCGTCTCCTTGTCAAGACCTATCTGCAAAGGGATGTCCAATTGCCTAGAGCTGAGCCTTGGGTCCCTAATCTACACTCCCCCTTCATTCACAATCAAATGACTTTTTTTGTTCTTTGATACCTGACACATGCTTCCTTCCACACCTCATGCTTACACAGGCTGGTGTGCTTCCACCATGTGCGTTTTGTTGCTGCTGGGATAGATGGCCACTTGTTCACCTTCAAGCTTTTAATACACTAAAAACTATATCTTTTGATAGCTGGGTACCATCAGCTTTCCTCACCACACTTGCTTGTGCACACATTTGTTTTCAGTGATTGTGTCAAGAAGGTGGGCATCATGGGATGCCAGTTTAGTCAAACTAAGTGTTCTTATATTGAAGGAGTACTTGAGTGAAGGCCCAATGTCCATTAGTTAGAAAGCCATAAGTATATGCACATAGATCTATTTCTCCATCATCATATGTAAATATATTTACATATATACCTGCCTATATTTAGACCTTTATAGATGCCCTTTGCCTCCTATTTCTTTCCTCTATTTCCCTTTACCTTTTTCTTGTCTCATTATCATACTCAGACTTCAATGGGGGTTTCAGTAATTCCTCTTGGTTACATTTCCTTTGATCAGTCCCTGCCAGGCCTCCTGGATCCTCCTTGCCACTGCTTTTAAATCACTTGTCCCTGGGTTGATTAAAACCACTTTCGCTCCCCTCCTCTCCCTCTCCCTTGTCCTCCCAGAACCATAGATCCTGTTGTTTTCTTCTCCACATTACTTATCTAGCCTATGTTATCTAGATATACCTAAAGAGATAATAGTATGCACATTAAAAACAAGAGAGAGTCTGGGCTGAGCCCGGGTGGCATAGTGGTTGTGTGTGGGACTGCAGTCCACAGGGTTGGCAGTTCAAATCCAGCAGCTCTGCAGGAGCAAGGCTGGGTTTCCTACTCCCACCAGGGCTGTGATGCCACACACACACACACACACACACACACTCACACACTCACACACACACACAAAACCAAGACAGAGTCAAACAAAGGGACACAGAAAAACAAAACCAATGACAGCAACAACAACAAAAAACCAAACCAATGACTCTCAAAACCAGAAATAAAAACAAAACAAAGCAAAATGACAGAAATGCTTATAAATAGTTCAAGGTCTGTTTGTTGAACTTTAGGAGTGTCTTCTGGTTGGGATGCCATGCCCTGGCCCCAAGGCCATTTTTGATACTCCCCAAGGACTTTCTTGCTCTGCTTCCCTTGTTCTTTTACATGTTCCCAGTTCTTTGCCCCGGTATAGTAGGACAGCTTGGGTACAAATCCCACACTATGTCTCCAGTGCTGTCCCTGGCAGGGCTATGGGTCAGTGAGGGATGTTGCATCTCATAGTCGGGCCAGCCATACCATCCTCTCTGCTTCAAGCTAGGACCTTGTCCTCAGGGCTTGGTGGACCAGGATGTGCTCCATTCCCTTCTTCCCCCTTTCTTTTGCTTCTACTTCCATCTGGGTGTGGTAGGTTGGTTCCTTTCCCTCCACCAGAAAGTATAGTGTCATTTGCTGTGGCACACAGTTCCAGGGTGGAGGTCAGACGGGTTCTGGTTAGGACCAGCCCTATGATTCTCCTCATTTTCAAAGCAAGTTTGCATCATCTGTAAATTGCCGGTTGTTAGTAAGCCTTCCTTCAATTCAGCATTCTTTATATACTTCAGTTTTGGGGATTGTTTTCTCAGAATACAGCTGGAATAGCTATGGTGAAGGGATATGGCATTACTACCCTCCTTCCATGATTTTAAAGCACATAATAGTCCTTTATTGTATTTGAGCGCCTGCCCCTTGATTCATGTAAAGGTTTTGCATAGGATAATGAAGTGTTCTGGAATTCTCTTTTCATAGTTTGTAATCTGTAGTTTGTTACAATCCACACAATGCCTTTGAGTACGCTGTGAAATTCAAGTAAACATCTTTATGATTCCGATATTATTTTGCTTCAGCCAGGATCCATGTGATGTCAGTAATGATATCCCCTGTGTTGTATCCTGCTCAGAAACTGGCCTGAATTTCTGACAGCTTTCTGTAAATGTACTGATGTAACCATTGTTGACTGGTCTTCAACCAAATTTCACTTACATGCCATATTGATATTATTTTATTGGGTCATCTTTCTTTGGAATGGTATAAATATAGATTTCTTACAGTTGGGCTTTCAGTGATTTTGCCAGCTGGTTGAAGCATTTCAGTTGGTAACAGTCAATATCTGGAGACTTTATTTTGGCTAATACCTTTAGCACAGCTTGGACTTCTTTCAAGCCTACCATTGATCCCTGAGCATATATTACCTCTTGAAATAATTGAATGTTTGCCACTTTCCTTTTAGGACAGTGACTCTCTGTATGACTTCCATCTTCCTTTCATGCTTCATACACCCTGCAATATTTCATCCATTATGACAGGTTTTCTCTGAACTTGTTTGCACCAGAATTTTCAGTAGCTTGGTGGTTGAGTTGCCTCTAATAATTTGATGCAATCAAATTAATTATGTAATACTATAGTGGAATCTGCTGTGAGTCAAGAATTCACTGAAGCCACATCCTTGATGATATCTGGCCTACTTGATATTAAAATAGACACTGTAGATAATTTCATTTCTTCTTCTTGTTCTAGATTTTGCATGCCACATTAATCTCTGGTTCTTCAGCCATCAGTTCATCGTATTTCCTGTTGACATTGGGAGCTTTCAACAGCCTTCTGACTCTGTGAGTCATCAGCTCCTGTTGACCTTCAGCCATATGCCTGATCTGTTGGCATACACCAGTCTATTAGCTTTCTGCTTGGTCTTCTATTTCTTGGCTCATCCTTCCTAGAAGCTGCATGATTCAATACAAGCTTAAGCTTAACATCTGATCCATGGATTTTAAATGGGTTTCATATTTCTTGTTCCCAGAACTGTGAGATCCATTTTTCTTGACATAAAACTCTCTGCTTATATGTACATATAAGCATCACCAGTTTTGCTTTTCTAAAGAAAACACGTTTTTACCAGGAGGAGTTCTTGAAAAACAAAAATCATAAGGATGCATTCTCAAAACTAGGTCTTGAATTTGATTCGACCTAAAGGTACTAATAATTCTACTTTATTCCTTGTTAATATGGATAAACCTGCCACTTTTAGTAAAGAGGATACTATTAATCCATGTTAGCGATGTTGATACCCCAAATATCACCAGCAATAAAGGTGTTGGTAGAAAATGAGACTCTGGGTGGTAAAATATATGATAGTTTCAACAAGTTTATCAGAAGGAGGAATATTGAGAAGTTAGTTGGTTGACTCTACTTACAATATATACACTAATAGAGAAAAAAATGAGCTCAGGGCTTTGAAGTTAGAGCTCCAGCAATGACTTCAAAGTTTCGCTTTGTGCCTTTGAAGAAAACCTTTCTTTTTCTGGCAGCAGAGTTGAGTTATTAGTGCTCAAAACCACACCCACAGTCTAATCATAAGGGTGACTCTACATTGTCACACTTACAGCACTAGCCGGTTTCTCAATAAAGAGTGGTGTCTGATGCTAAAGTGAAGGCATTCATTGGGAAGAAAAAATACCCTGAAACTTGGGATGGGGACCGATGGGGAGATATTCATGAAGATTTTAATATTGAGGACTTAAATTTCATCAAACCACTCTAGTAACCTGCACCACCCCTCCCATGTGAAATCAGTAGAACCGTTGTTCCCTCCAGATCCGTTTGAGATGAACCCAATTGTGCATAGTGAGAAGCATGTAGGGCTGTATATGCAGCATTACTAGAGGCAGATGCTTTAAAATTAATGCAAAAAGTCCCCAGAAAACAACACACTCTTCATGATTGTTTTTCTAACTATAACTGGACTTCAGTTTCAGTGAATTCTCAAAGGTGAAGCTCAGATGATGACCCAGGAAGAGATGTTCTAGTCTTCTAAAGAACTGCTAGAGTTTTCTAATATGTACTAACAGACACTTGGAGACAAGAATGAAAATGACTACTAAGAATGTGAAATACAAGGCACAAAATGTCAGGATTAATATATTTTTGCTAATATGGGCCCACCAAGGATAGATTCTTCATTCACGTTTTAATTTGAGGAGTTAGGAGAGTATATAATCGCTTATTTGGAGATGGTCTAATAGTTTATTTGGAGAGGATGCTATAGTTTTTTGGTGGATCATTGTGAGATGGTCTACAATAATTCAAGTTATGAGTCAAGTTGACTTAACTTGCTGAAAAGGATCTCCAAAGACTTAAGGAAATTGACATGTTAGATTGAATTTATCAGATAGACCCATTGACCCACACATGCCTCCAGCAGATAATTTTACCACAACAATAAATTGGAACAAATTTAGTTTTTAGAAGGGAGTCCCAGGATCTCTGAAGACAATAGTGATCATTATTTTATGGAAGCCAGGGTTGACAGTGTGAACTTTCCTAATTGAATTTAGACACCTAATATGATATGACTGATTAGAATCTTTGGTGGTAGGAGTCGAGCGGTAGCACTTACTTTTCAGAGATAATATAGGTAATTGACAGTTAAGTCAAAGTTATAATCAGAATAGCTTGACTCTGATGATATACTACTGAGGCAGGTTGTCCTTAAGAGTGAGAGAGATGGAAAATCTAATATATACTTGCTGGATCTATACAAGCAGAAAAATTCTAGATCAGTTGAATGACAACAGTCTGCTGTTAGTTGTCAGAAGTGAGTCACATGCTCAATTCAGTCCCAAGACTGAGACAGCTGCAAAGCCACAATCACTTGAAGGAAGGGAAGACAAGATTCTTTTGAGAAAGGGTCCCCATACATGTTTTAAGTTTCTATTGTTGGGTTTTCTCCTAGTATTCACCAAAAGGATCTGGGACCTTATGCAAGAGTTCATTGGGGAAAAGGAAATAATCAGAATTTGATGGGACAATAGCATACTGACTCTGAATTGACACTAATTCCAGGAGACCCAAAATGTTTGGAAACCCACTCATCGGTGGGGGCATGCATAGGTCAAGTGAGTCTAGTGTGTTCTCAGACCCATCCTATTGTAACCACCCCTGATCCAGAATGCATAATTGAGATGGACATGCTTCGCATCTGGCAGCGCTTCCACAATATATCTCTGAAATGTAAAATGGGGTCTATTATGGTAGAGAACATCAAGTGGAAATGATTAGAACTTGCTGTGCCCGGGAAAACAGTAAATCAGAAGCAATTTTTGACACACAAAAATCACATGTTTTGAAGGATTGTAGAAATTAGTGCTATCATCAAGGACAATGTTGAAGGTGTAGGGATTTTCACCACATCCTCATCGAACTCACCTCTTTGGCATGTTTAAAAATCAAATGGATCTTGGAGAATAAGAATAGCTTGTCCTAAATGTAACCAGGCAGTGACTCTGAATGCAACTACCTTTTCCCGTGTGGTTTCATTATTTGAATGAATCAATACTTTCTCTGACTTGATACTAATGGATCCCAGGGTTTGGCAGGCAGGTACTTAGCTGAGCAATGTATTTTTCTCAGTTCAGGTTTAAAAGATCACCAGAAGCAGTTTGCCTTCAGGTAGCAGGGTTAACAATAGACTTTCATGTCCCTTCCTCTGTGTTATGTCTATGCACTATGTCATAACAGTCCACAAGGATCTTGATTGCCTTTCTCCTTCACAAAATGTCACACTGGTATTTGGGATTAGTGCCATTATGCCCATTTCCCTGAATAAGAATGGATCAATAACTTTATAATTTTGGGGTAAAACATCTGCATGCTGGATGATAGGAAAAGAATTAAACAAAAATTCAAACACCCCCCCCCAAAAAAAATAAATGCATAAATAAAAATTCAAGCACCTTCTACTTCTGTGACATATTTAGTGGTCCAGTGATGTGGGGCGTATTGAGATATTCCTACTGAAGCAAATAAAAAGTTATTGCATACGACCCTTAAGAGAACTAAAAAGGATGCATGATGCCTGGTAAGTCTGCTAGGCTTTTGGAGGCAATATGTTTGTGGGTGTGTTACAAATAACATTTGGGTGTGTTACTCTGGCCTATTTACCAAGTGACTGTGAAATCTGGTATCTTTAAGTAGGGACTCAGAATAAGAAAAGACTCTGCAAGGTTCCAAGGTAGCCACTCTTCCACTTGGACCATATGGTCCTGTTTATCCAATAGTGCTTGAGCCATCAATAGTAGATAGAGATGTAGTTTGGTATCTTTTACAGGCCTCTATTGGTGAGTCACAGCACAGGCCTTGTTACTGAGTATCAGAGGAGACTGAATAACTCACCATGGGCCACAAAGTAAACATGACCTAAGCTGCTCACAATGAACTAGGTATTGTCTGACAATTGAGCCATAAAATTGGAAGTGTAGCGCAGTACACTATCACTAAATCAAAGTGATATTTATAGCTATATCATCTATATCTATATCATAGTGCAGCCAATCAGATGTAATCTTAGGTGTCAAATGCATGCACAAACAACTGCGCTAAGTGTAGCAAAACTGACAAGCTATGTTATCACCAATTTTTAGACTTTGATTGTTTTATCTTAAATTTAAGAAAGGGTACTAAAATGAGTGGGGGAAGTAGACCAAGTAAGAAGACAAAAAAAATATCATTTTCATGCAGAAGGGGCAATTCTGACACTACAAGCCGGCATTCAACTGAAGTCCAGAGCATATGAACAGTTCAGGAACTTACTAACAGAGGGAAAGTACTGAAACATGAGAAAATGTGCTGCCTCCTTGACTGCATTGTTCACCTCTATTTATTAATGTGTCAGTCTTTTCCCACATAAAGTTCATTAAGTCCAAGTTCCATTCCACCATGACTGATGATCAATTGGAAGTGGGCGTGAGGCTGGCTGGTAGCAGCTACTGTCCGGACAAGGTATCCCTGGCTCATTCCATTCAGTGCAACTCATCAGAGGAAACTCAGATAATGACAAAAATGTACAAACTTAATTGTGCTGTGTTATGCAATATGGATTTATTCAGCTTTGTAAGGTACATAAACATGCATTGTACATAAAAAAACTTCTCAATGTATTTGTGACTAAATGTAATAAAATAAATAAAAATACATGTTTTGTATTTTTGAAGTTGGTAGATCATTTTGACTTGATCATTTTAGGGGAGGGCATCACTGCTTTCTGGTGGTGGAAGTAGGAGGTCCAGTCTTTCTCCTGGAGAGCTGTTGCTGGATATGAACCTCCAACCCAGTGGGCCACAGTCCCACGCACAACAAATACGCCACCGGGGCTCAGCAGACTTGTTCATTTTATAAGTAACTTGCATGCTGAAAAAGTGTGAGCATACCTGGTCTATATCTACATATCTATCTATCATCTATCTATTGATCATCTAGTTATGATTGTGCTCAAGAAGAACCTGAATGAACAAGTAAGCTACATGAAATATGGCCTCTGTTCTCCATTCCTGTCATGGTACCTTCCTTCTCCAAGTCTGGTCCTATAGCATTATGGGTAATTCTTTTTCTCTTATTTTTTGGGGGGGCATCACTGCCCTCTAGTGGGAGTAGGAGACTCAGCCTTGCTCCTGGAGAGCTGCTGCTGGTTTTGAACCACCAACCCAGCGGTCCGCAGTCCCGCACTCAACAACTACTCCACCAGGGCTCAGCCCAGCATTATAAGTAATTCTTTATGATCAATAGTCAGAGGAAGAGAAAATTCATAATGTTTTTTAGATGGTTCTGCATGACATGCAGGTATCATTAAGCATTTTCCTTAGAAGGAAAAATGGCCAGATGTGAGAATGTAGATTGACTGCCCTACATCTCTAACTTGTTTTTTGTCCAAGCCTCCCCCAAATGGATCTGTGCCCTTATAGACTGTGGATAATATTTCAGTGGGATGGTTAGGAACTTAGAAAGAGCATGCTTGGAAACTTGGTGACAGGAGCTATGGGAAAGTGGTATAAGATAGACCCAAATGAATGGGTCAAAATAACCAAGCTAATTATTTCCCATGTGAATGGCTCACCAGAGTGCTATCTCTGCAAAGGACAATTTTAACAAGCGAGTGGGTAGTAAGACACACAAGTGTTTCTGAAGAAACACTTTCTTTCTTCAATCACTCCTGTCATTTCTCAGCCGGTACATGAACCAGTTGGCCAGGTGGCATGGATGAAGATTGTACATGGGTTCAGCAACATACTCTTCCACTCACTAAGACCTACTTGACTACTGCCCCTCCTGAATGTCCAATCTTCCAGCAGCTTGACCAAATATAAGACAAAGTTATGAGACCATTGCTTAGGGAGTTCTGGTGGCAAGTTGATTGCATCATGGAAAAAAGGCATCATGGAAAGGGCAGCCTTTTTGTTCTTGCTGGAAAAGACATAGACTCTGGATATGGAATTTCCTTCCTTGCATACAATATGAGGTTGGCTTGTTTTCTAGAGAAGCAAAAGCAGTCGTGCTTTTATCTCTGTCTATCCACACCATCAAACGGAGTCAATTCTGACTCACAGCTTCTCTATCGCGTGCCCCTCATAGGTACCTGAAACTGCCACTCATTATGGAAGAGCAAAGCTTCAAGTCTCTTCCCTCTGAATGGCTGGTTATTTCAAATGCTGAATTTGAGGATGGCAGCATAATACTTTATTCACTATGTGTGTATATGTTGTGTGTGTTGTGGATAAGTCCTGTCCAGGTCATGTCTGTGGGATAAATGCAAGCTAAAGGCCTCTCTTGACTTCTGTAGCTGCAAGAAGTGACTAAAAGGAGGCAGGAGGATGAAGCAGGGCAATGACAGGCTGGTGGGTGAAAGCAGAGAGGAAGGAATCAGAGATTGGATGAATGCATCCAAGGTCAGCAATCTGCTGATGGTTCTTGGGATTGGCAGGTGATATAACAGGATGTCTATGAACCAGATGGAGGATCCAGATCCAAGAAATTGCACACTGTCTGCAATTCCTGGGAGCTGTCAACAGCCTGCCATATTGCCCGTTGACATTGGGAGCCATCAGAGCCTGCCAACATTGAATTTGTTCAACTCTGCCAGACACAGGTCTGATCTGGTGACATCTGCCAGCCTAAGATTTTCCTGTTTATTCTTCCTGCTGCTTTGTCAACCATTCCTGGTAACTGCATGATTCAGGAAGATTCCACAGTTTAACATATGACTCTTGGTCTTGAAATGAATTGTGCTTACCTGCTCCTATAACAGTGTAAGCCATTTTCTTAATGTAAATATTGCTTTATATATAACTGCATAAGTTAGCATCACAGATTTTCTTTTTCTAAAGAACCTAGCCCATTGCAATTGGACGCTTGGATTCTTACTTCAGTTCTTTCAACTTTATTTATGTGGTATATGTTCTTTGTTGATTTTCTAACTCAAGATCTTTGCACATTTCTTTTTATTTTATTTTGGCTTGACAAACTGCCCTCTGCAACATTGCGGTCAAATTTACTTCATTAAGTTTCCCATTTGCTTTAGCTGGACTATGATCAAAATCAACTTTCAGTCTCTTCTGAAGTCCATTTTGATCTCTGTTTTAATTCTGGGTTTTTAAATGACATTTTGCCTTCTTTTTATATAATGTCCTTGATGCTATCCCACACCCCACGAGGATTCTGCCATTATTGTTCAATGACTCAAATATATTCTTCAGATGTTCTTGAAATTTTGACTCAATATGGGCTCTCATGGACTTGTTTAATTTTTTTTTCGATTTCAAGCTGGATAATTTATGCATGAGCAGTTGATATACTATTCCACTAACTTCATTTTGGATGCTAACATTGGATTTCCACAACATCTCTTCCCATAGATATAGTCAATTATATTTCTATGCATTCCATTTTGGGAAATCCATGCATTACAGTCACCATTTAGGTTATTGGAAAGAAAAAAATGTTCATCTTGAACAATTTTGTTATGCTACCTCTAGCTTCATTTCCATCACCAAATTCATATTTTCCAACTGCTTTTTCTTTCTGTGTGCATCCAACATTTGCATTTCAGTAACCAATAATCATCAATAGATCTGAATTGCATGTTTGATCAATTTCAGACTAAGGACCTTATTTGGATTAAGTTAAGCTGAATAATTTAAGTTCTTTATCATTCACTTGCATGGTTAATGAGTAAATTGGAATGTTCACTGGATTAATTGAATTTACTTGTATGTGCACACATATTGTCCCATCACAGACAGCAGTGGTTGTATATCTGATTCAAAATGGCCAACACCAGTCCACCTTAACTTAAAAATGCCCAAGATATTAATCTTTCTGTGTCCCATTTCATCTTTGATGACCTCCGTTTTCCCTTAGTTTATACTTTGTACGTCTTAAGTTCTGATTATTACTAGATGTTTACAGTTGCCACTTGTATTGAGTTAGGCCGCACAAGCAAATGAAGGTCCTGGAAGCTTTATTCTGTGCACATGCTTATGTTTGGTTCAACTTTGAGACGTCAGCTTTTCCTCAGGCATATTTTGCATGCATTCTGATATGAGTATCTGTATCTTCAGGCACTAGCTTTGACAGTGCTTTACAGTTATTCATTAGATTTTCAATATATCTGAAAATATTTCATTGTAGCCAATCCTTCAGAAATGGACAGTCCATTCTTTCTTTTGGAGTCTTTTTTGGGCGGATGGATGCTCTATGGAAAACTGTTCAGCTTGAGCCACCCAAATATTATTTGGAATACTGAGGACGTAGTTGTCAGCATCACAGTCACTTGCAAGTCACCACAAACAGAGAAAAGTGGTGGTCTTTATCCATACATCTCCATGTTGTATCATAATGCTTAATCTCTATACCAATAATCTTAGTCTTATGTTTAGAGTGAGTAATCTGTTATTCTTGTGAGGCATAATTAAGGTGGGATATATTTCAGCACTTGTCCTCCTAGAGGGTGTGTGTCAGCTCCACATTTAGTTTCATTGGGACTGTGGTCTGCAAATTAGCTATTATCTTTGCTTTCTGTATTAAAATAAGAGGCAATTTCCTGTTTTAAGCTGTTCCCTTAAGAGGCAAATTGCCAGTTGTCTACTTAATTGAGAAAAAGCAAGAGACTCGGGTCACAGAACTGACCAAGATGAGCCCTGACTCACTTAATATCCACAAAGTGTTCAGCGTGACCTCTCTCTAAACTTCTAATATAAGAATACAAAACCACATTTCCATCAAAGCTCTGGATGAGGGCAAGTGTTCTTGTGACCCTTCTGCTCTCTCAACTGAGCATGCATGAACAAGTGGTAATGAGCCACCTAGTAGATTACAAACATCTACCTACGAGATACCACTTACCAGTCTAAAAGACCACTTGCCAAAGTTTTGAGTAACTGTCTTGGTGTCATGAGTCCCTGAATGCAGTTTTGATTGGCTGAGAAAGTGGAGCCTTCTTTCACTGTGAGGCATTTTGTCTTTCTGTGGGTATGAGTGACAATGTTAGCAAATTTTGCTTTCTTGCTCCTGGGTTGTCTCCACCTGACTTCTAATTGTTGGGACTTGATGTAGGAGCCTAGCACCTGATTGGGTTCACCTGCTTCCACCCATATAAGTATAAGCCATATAAGTAAATGGCACCATTTGTTGTGAATATGGAAAACCCTCCAGAAAGACACATGAACAATAGATTTGGGACTTACCTGCCTCCACAATCACCTGAGCTATTTCCTTAATGGTTATCGGGTTCTGTGAGATGTTGCAATGAACTGAAATATGGAATCCTGGGACCTAAGGGAGAGTACTGAAGGCCTAACTGTAGGGCTACATGTTGGGGTGCCATCCAGGGGAGAAAGACCAGACTTTTTAGTCCCTTGTAGAGTTATAAGGTACTCAGCAACTCATAGTGATGGTCCTCCCCTTCCCTATGGAGACCTTATTGCCATCAACTATATGGAACCAGGTTTGTTTTGGGGGGTTTACTGTTAGGGGGAATAGTGGTTGAATTTAGGGATGATCAAGTGGTACAGCAACTTGAAAAAGTCTCATTTGGACCAATCTTGTACCTATTTTCTAAAATATTATTGAAGTAACTTACCAAAAAGTTGTTTGAACACCAGTTCCTTCATAGGAGAAAGATGATCAGTGTAAAGATGTACAGTTTTGGAGCAATTCTATTCTTCCCCATAAGGTGGCTAGGAGCTGAAATGCTTTTCAATAACAGTGAATTTGGGATCTTTAAGATTCATTCACGATGATTCCTATAAGAGGCATTTCCTTTTTATGCCTCAGTAATATTGTTTGCATGCATATATTTCAATGCTTTTATTCACACGAGAAAACCAAACTCGCTGTCTTTGAGTTGATTCTGATAGAAATTTATACTTATTCTCAGATTTGGGATACTTTGGATTACCAGATATGCTCAAGCATGATCTGAGTTTTTCATCACATTAAAAATCATTTTATTGGGGGCTCATACAACTCTTAGCACAATCCATACATACATCTTTTGTATGCCAAGTATATTTGTATCATTGATGTCATCCTCATGATGTCATCAAGACATTTTCTTTCTGCTTAAGCCCTTGGTATTGGCTCCACCTTATTCCACTCACTCCCTGCTCCCCTGTCCCTCTGAACCATTAGTAATTTATAAATTAGTATTATGTTGTTATATGGAATGCTGTATGATGTCTCCTTTCACCCACTTTCCTGTTGTCTATACCCTAGGGAGGAGTTTATATGTAGATCCTTATAATTGTTTCCCCCTTTCTTCTCTCCCTTCCCAGTTTTGTTACCACTCTGCCCCCTGGTCCTAAAGGGGTCATCTGTCCTGGATCCCCCATGTTTCCAGTTCCTATCTGTACCAGTGTACATTCTCTGGTCTAACTGAATTTTGAAGGTAGAGTTCAGGTCATGACAGTGGAAGGGAAGAAACATTTTAAACTAGAGGAAAGTTGCATATTTCAACATTCCTACATTGTGCCTTGAATGGCTCAAATGGCTCATCTTCTCCCCTCGACTCTTCTGTAAGAGGGTGTTACTTCCTCTGCAAATGGACCTTGGGTCCCCCAATCTATACTCCCCTCATTTATAGTTCTATGATGCCTGATACTGGATCCCTTTGAAACATCATGGTCACACAGGCAGGTGTGCTCCTTTTATGTGGGGTTTGTTGCTTATGAGCTAGATGGCCACTTATTTACCTTCAAGCCTTTAAGACCCCAGACCGCTAGGTCTTTTCATAGCCAGGCACCATAAGCTTTCTTCACCACACTTGCTTATGCACACCTTTGTCTTCAGTGTTCATATCAGGAAGGTGGGCACACAATGATATGATTTTAGTTCTTTGTTGCCTGATAACTGTTTCCATTAATACCTCGAGGCAACACAGACTGGTGTGCTTCTTCATGTGAACTTTGTTGCTTGTGAGCTCTATGGTGGCTTGTTTACTTTCAAGCCTTTAAGACCCCAGACACTAAATCTTTGATAACCAGGCACCATCAGCTTTCTTCATCACTTTTGCTAGTGCACACATTTGTCTTCAGTGATCATGTCAGGAAGATGAGAATCAAGGAATGCCAATTTAATAGAACACAGTGTTCTTGCATTGAGGAAGTACTTGAGTGAGGTGCAATGCCCATTTGCAGCCTTAATACTAAACCTATAAATGAATGCACATAGATCTATTTCATATATATATATATATATATATATATATGCCTCTCTTCATGCCCATATTTAACCTCTGTAAATGCTCTTTGCCTCCCAGTCCTTTCCCCTATTTCCTTTTACTTTCCTCTTGTGCCCAGCATCATTCTCATTCTTCATTTGGGTTTCAGTAAATTCTCTCTGCTACATTATTCATGATCAATCCCTATCAGGTTTGTCACACCCACCTTCCCACTGGTTTTGGATCACTTGTTCCCTTATCCCTGGGATGGTCAACACCACCTCCTTTTCCTTATCTCCCCATCTCCCACATCCCCATGGAACCATCAGTCCAGTTGTTTCCTCCTCCCAACTGTCCTTCTAGCCTATCTTATCTAGATAGACTTGCAGAGATTATAATATGTACAAAAAAAACAAGATATTACAAGATGAAGTGAGAAAAGAAAACAAAAGGATGACAACAACAACAAAAAACCAATGTCCAGGGGGGAAAAAGAAAATAACAAAAGAAAAACCTGTTAATAGTTCAAGGTCTGTTCGTTGACTTCAGGAGTGTGACCCAGTTGAGTCAGGTGAGGTGCCACATCTGGCCTCAAAGAATATCCTGGGCACTCCTTCGAGAACTCCATGCTCTGTTGCTCCTGCTGCTTTGCTGAATGCCCTTGCCACAGAGTTGTGGGGTCAGACCTGGTGCACTTCTGAACCTGCTTTCTCAATGCTTTCCCCATAGGGCTTTCGGTCAGCAAGGGATGCTGTATTTCATAGTGGGTCTGGCCATATGGTCCTCTCTGCAATGGCTGTGCTGAGTAGAGAGATCTTTCTCGAGACTTGATGGTCAGGCTGCACTCCACTCGCTCTTCCTCTCCCTACATTTGCTCTCATGTGCTCTGGTCAGACAGGTCCCTCTCCCTGCACTGCAGCATCAGTGCTGATCTCCAAAACAAACTCACCTGGGGGAGGAGGCAGCTGTTCATGTAGTTGGGATTGGGTTTGGGCCCTCATACCCTTCTACTGGCTCCTGCTTCTTTTCATCATACAGCATTGACATCCAGGAACACCGTGTTTAAATTTGTTTCCTCTTCCCCTGTGGAGATATAAGCAATATGCTCCCCTTGGGTAGGTTAGTGCCTGAATCCCCCATTACACATTGCCATCTGCTCTTCCCCTCCTCACTGGGCTATGATGTGTAGCCCTGGATTTTGTCTGGCCTCTGCCATTCTACCTGGGCTCCACCACAGGAATTTCTGTGTACAGTAGCTTTTTTTCCTATGCACCTTTTTATGCCCTTTTGCATTTTTTGAAAGTTTACCTCAGGAGACTCATGCTGTACTTTTCCTTTTGCACTTGGCTTACTTCACTTAGCATAATTTCCTCCAGTTCTTCCCATGCATTGATCACTGCTCTTACAGTGATGCATAGTGTTCCATTATATGTATATACCACAGTTTTTTAATCAGTTCATCAACTGATGAAAATTTGGGTTGTTTCCAACTCCTTGCAATTGTGAATTGTTCAGTAAATTTTAGATGCAGCTTTTGTGGTAAAATTAAGTGGCTCAGCAGATATTTGGGTCTCTTTATAGTCAGGTATGTACTGTAAGTTCCTTCTTAGCTGTCACCACAGGCACACCCAGCCCACACAGTCCTGCACATACAGGTGTCACCAAACTCTTTTACCTCTGGCATTTATTACCCAGAGACACTCCACTCTCATAGTAAGCCCAGGCTTCGTGAATTGGAAAATTTAACTTAACCAAGTCTCCTGTGTGAACTAACTGCTTTCTCATTCTGTGGAGAAGGACAAGCACCTGCTTCTGCAGCTCACTGTCTCTTGTGGTCTTCAATGTTGCAGCATTATGCCAATTAGATAAAAGAAGTTCAGTGCCAAGATCTTAGGTCCAAAACTAGTTTATGACTAGTTGTTTTTATTGAATAGTATTAAGATTTCCCCCATTTCCTATCTTTAGGATGGCTCAAATGAAGTCTAGCGGAATAGTAAAATTGATCAATCCCAATGTTAGTGCTAGATAAACCTTATTCTCATGGTTCCACTCCCACAAATATGCTATGTGCCTTATTTACATTATTAGTAAACTATCCAATTTGAGGCTACAATCACCTCATGTTCACATAGTCTTATTCAGTCACTTAGTGGTATGTACCAAGTTTATAGCTAGTAGAGTCATATTGAGTAATTCACAGACCATATTTGGTCACATGATAAATGCAGCTATAACATTGTAAAGTTTTTTCATATGGTTTTTGAGTGTGTCAGTTACCTAGTGCTGCTATAACAGAAGTACCACCAATAGGTGACTTCAACTTAAGGCATGTATTGCCTAATATTTCAAGAGACTTGAATTGCCAATCAAAGCGATTACTTTGAAAAGCAAGGCATTCCTCTGGGTCCTTTCAACTAATTATCTTTTCAATCTGTGGGTCCAGCATTCTTTGGAAAAATCAATATGTCTTGGCATTCATTTCCCCAGGTTCTTCGGAGTTCTCAGTGCAGGGGCTCCCAGTTAAAAGGAGGTGCTCCACTCCAGGGACCTTTTCTTCTGATGACTACTGCCTTCTTCTATGCTGTAAAGAATGACTGACGATGCAGTCCACCCCACGGAGTGACTCCTTTGGCTGAGATCAGACTTGGACATGAAAGACAGTGTGGAATCCCAAAAGAAGCTCCTTACAACTGATTGCTAGCAACACATGACACCAAGAGGGATTATATCATCATCTAACTGCAGAATGCTTAATTATATAAAAACCATGCACAGAAAGTCATGGGTAGGCCAAATTAACACATATTATAGATGGATAGAATTCAATCTATGACATGGGGCAAATGTCATATTTAGTATTCCTATAAATTGTTCCATTTATCCCCCCCCCCTCCCCGGTGCTTGAAATCATCAGACATTTTCAGTTAAAATCTCTTCATCTTAACTGTTTTCATGGGTGTACAACATTTCCCTTGTGGTTTTAATTTGAATTCTTTCAGTGTTCATAATATCGCATAACTAATCTTTGGTGAAGTGTGTGTTACAATCTCTGCTCACTTTTAATTTTATTGTGGGTCTTATTTGTACAAGATGTTTGTATTCTATACATTGTATATGTTTTAATCAGATCTAAGCCTATCTACTTTCATCAGGTCAATTCTGATGCAGTTACCCTAAAAGGACAGAATACAATGACATCTTTAGGTTTCTGCATTAGCAAAGACTTACAGAAGCAAAAAGTTTCTTCTTTAACCCTTGAGATGGATTGTGTCTTAACTACTGACTTTACAGTTAGCAGCCAAACCCTTAACTCATTGTCCTACCAGAAATCATTAGTTAGAATACATGTAAGTTTAAAAAACTTTTTATTGTGAACTTAGTGGGGGCTTATATTTCAGATTATCATTTCTTGTAGTCAACAAATTAAGCAAACAATTTAATCCTCACAAAACTTGTCCTGTACCCCCAAGTCGCTCTTTTCCTAACTGAAGATATTTCCTTACTGAAATGAGTACCTGGTTAACCTTTTGTCTCTTTCATCTCCTCTCCTCACTATATGTATCTTCCATCCAGCCATCTGTCTATTTCTTTTTGTATTAAAATTTTGTCTTTTTTATTATTCCATACAATAATTTTCCTCTTGTAATTGAGTTGCTTCATGTCACATAATGGGAAGAAACAGCTGTAGCATCTATAAATAATTGGAACATGGAATGTGTGAAGTACAAATCTAGGATAATTGGAAATCATCAAAAATGAAATGTATAAAGATTAATAACCAGGCATTGTAATTGTTGTCAAATGTCATCGAGTCAGTTCTGAATGATTGCTGCAATCCTGTGCACAACATTAAAAAAAAATTGGTACAATCCTTCAACAGCCACATACTGGTCCTCTGCTTGATTCCATTTTTTTGTAGCCCTGGTGTCAAACAATCTCAATAATAGCCTTCCTCTTTTTCACTACTTTACCAAACATACTGTCTTTATCATGGACTGGTTTCTCCGGACAATTCCAAATTATCTAAGACGATGATTTGCCTTGAAGGAACCCTCTGGGTGCATGTCTCCCAAGATAGATATGTTTGTCCTAATAGTAGCCCATAGTATTTTCAGTATTCTTCACCACCATAATATAAATGCATTAGTCTTCCTTCTTCCATGTCCAACTTTCACATCCATATGAGGAAATTGAAAATATCATGGTTGAATCAGGAATGCCTTAGTCATCATGTAAACTCTGCTTTTCAACCCTCCAAGGAAGCCTTGTGCAAAATTTTACCCAATGCAACACTTTTTTGATGTCTTAAATACAGCTTCCATAACCATTGGTTGTGGACCCAAGCAAGATACAATTCTTAACAAGTTTCACCTAGTCTTCATGTATCATGGTGTTGCCGATGTAGATGGGAAGCCCTGGTGCCATAGAGGTTACCCATGGGGATGAAACCCACAAGGTCAACAGTTCAAAATCACCAAGGGCTCCACAGGTGAAAGATGGACCTCCTGTGGGGCACAATATAGAATGATGGAAGAAGCATCAGATGAAGGTGCGAAGAAAACACAGTCAGTTTACTAAAATGAGCTATCCAACATCTACCCATTTCAGGGGTAGCATATGAATAAGGACCAATGCCACTTAAGGAAGAAATCCAAGCTTCACTGAAGGCAAAAACAAGGCTCCAGGAATTGATGAATACCGATTGAAATGTCTCTGTATGCTGATGATCACAGAGAGATGTTCATTTGTTTTGTTGAATATGCAGATATTTGACTGTGTGGATTATAATTTTTAAAAATTTGACGGTGTGGATTACAATTTAAAAAAAATTGCTTGGATCCACAACCAAGAGTTATGGAAGCTGTATATAAGAGATCAAAAAATACATTGTGTTGGACAAAATTTTGCACAAGACTCCTTTGGAATGTCGAAAAGCAGAGCGTTTACATGGAGACTATAATTCTTCCTTCAGAAGAAAGCAAATTCCAGGACACTTCATTGTGCTCATGATTTTGTGGGCAAATGGTTTTGTACAAAGATGGTCGCCTCAAGTCTTCATAAACAGATTGAGTACATAACCTAAAAATGCCTGAAAACTAGATGAAGAACGTGGCTGTGGCTACAGACTCAGGTGTCCTGCTTTGGGTCAGAGCTGACGCAGGGGCACCGCTCAGCAGTAAAGAGAGCCCTTATTTCTGTTAGCATTTGTGTGACTCAAACAAGGAGATACTGCATGGATATAAAGGTGTGCATCAGTGTTGTATCCTTTCATTATAAGGCTGCTGTCTCATCAAAATCTCAAGAGATGACTGATATATTGCATTACATTAATATTACATTATTCCAAGAGATCAACCTTTTAAATGTCCCCAAACTCCAAATCAGGTGTCTATGCTAGAATAGCATGTCTCTATACTGGTAAGAACCCCAAATTTTCCCTTTCCTCCATCTCTTATTTTCTCTTTGTAAATGTTTCTTCTAACAAATCACTCCTGTGCGAAGTCCCATCTCGATGTCTGCATCTCAAAGATCTGAGATACTATAAGTACCTTACAGCCTTATTTTCAACCAAGAAACAATAAAATATGAATATATTTTACATAAACGATTATGGCTTAGTTAATAAAGTCTTAACAACAGATATAATATTTAGGCTCAATAAGGACAGAATTGACATATCACTGCCTCACCTATTTGCAGTAAAATATCTATAGGAAGAACAGTAAAAAATACAAAAAAAGTCTTTACTAGCCCTGAAAACACTTAAATGGAATAAAATTTATAATAGTAAAGAGGTAAATTGAGTACTTTATGAAAATTAGTGCTTTGTTTATTATGAAAACTTATTGTAGTATGTTTCCAAATATTAGGTTTATTTAAACAGTACAGAATAAAGAGCAATCAATCTTGTCTAAACCAAGGGTGACAGTCTAGAATCTAAAGGGAATTATTAGGCACTCAGATATGTTTGTTTGGGTCCAACACTTGTTTAAAGGGTAATGATTATAAATATACTTAGAAAGAACCAACTCACTTAGAAAGACTGAATGCATATTATCTGTCCCTGGCACCTTTTACTGAGTTTCTTCTCATATTTGTATGGACTGCCTGACCTTTGGGAGAGTATACTGTTGTTTTTTGTATTTTTCAAAACAAGCCTTTCAGTAATGAGGCAAATTAACTGAAGTAGAAGAGTTTTTGGGAAGATGGTTCCCTCAAGCCTTTGAAAGCAGGTTGAATACAGAGCTTACAAATGCATTAAAGCTAGACTAGGAAAAATAGATTTTATTTTCATTAGCGGTGGGAAAGAAAGCATTTTGAGCAAAAGAACTATACTTAAATATCATCACAAAGTAATCAATATATTCTTAGAATTAAATGTAAAGTAATAATTTAAAATAGCTTTCACATTTGTTGTATAAACCAGAGACGATTTAAAATATTTAATGCAAAAGCATATGGCTTTTTATCACTTGCTTATCTCATAATAAGCTTGAAACTAGTGGCTGGTAAATGAATCAGATAGCAATTCAATCATACAAGGAAGAAAGGAGAATTGGGCTTGCAAATTTTAAACTAAATAGAATAGTTAACACCTTCCCTCAACAGGAAAGAAAATGTCTCCTTTATAGAGAAAGGTATGAGAGCTGCATTTCACAAAAAGTTCCTGCTTCCGTTTTGTGATCAGTCTTCTATCTACCAGCATTGGAAACCATCTTTAAACCACTGCTGAGATGACTACTAAGTGGGGGCTCTTCTGATCTTGTCAGGAGAGGCAGCACAAAGATGACTCATTGACATGTGTCATTCCTCTAGGCTCCACCCATTCACATTGCCATTGAATTTCTCAGGGAAGAACCAAAGCAGTCTGATGCTCAGTGTACCCCCGGGTGCTCTGTCTTGCTGAGCATAGTAAAAGAATACAAAAGATGTCAAATAACAAGGAAAAGGAGAAAGGCAATACGTAATCTGTGGGAAAGAAGAGATCCTCTCACCGATGAAATTGTCATAAAAATTAGATTTAGGGATGAAGTCAGTAAAAGCCCACAAGAGGAATGTGTAGTAAGAACATTGATAATAAACTCATTAGGAATATCTCCAAAGAATGTCTGAGAAGCAATTCAAATTCTAAAGATGCAGAGGTGTAATATTAGCTTCAGATGTGGGCCAATATGTAAGACATTTGGGAAGTTACCAAGGGAAATAAGAAGGCAGCTATAAGAAGGAAATTGTGGTAGGTAAACCAAAGATTGAAAATACACACATGCAGGTTTGAGATTAAAAGTTAGCAATGCAATCTAATGTATTCGGCATGATTCCGATACTCTCAAATGTTTTCTTGTATTCTAATACCGAATCAAGATTTCTCATCAAGGGTTATTATGATTTCTCTTTTCTACTTATACATGTTTAATGGATAAAATTGTAAAATAGAGAAAATAATTTATCGTGTGTAGAAGAAAATGTCGTTCTTTTCAGTTTTGCAAATTTTCAAGTCTGTTTAATATTATGCTATACCTACTTGATATTATTTCTCATTTATTTTTTATTTTGTATTGCTGTTCTTACATTTTCTTTAATTCAGTCTCAAAATTCATGCTCACCTTGACTAGGAGTGCTTTTATCTCTCTACTTATCCTCTTTTCTCAGAGCATCATCTATTCCTATTAAAGAATATGTTTTTCAGGAAACACCACTAAAATGCAACAGTAAAAAGAGAACCCCGGAAATACAACATTAGGGCAACATGTATTTTTCTCACTCTAATTCACTTCACTTGATACTCATCTGTGTTCCTCAGCATTTTAGTTGCACCTGCTCTGAAATATGGCAGACAGCCCTATAACATTCCTTTTATGCCAAGTTATTTGGGGCCCATTGCCAGAAGCCCACCTTAAAATGTTGGAAGAAGGAGTGCTTACTCACACAGCTCCTTTCCTTCCCCCTTCCAGCCCCCTCATAACACAGAAAGCTTATGGAAGTTAGTAATTACAACCATTGTTTATACTGTGTCTCCTTTCCTCTGAGCTAAGCACTTAGAGTGTTTTATATACATTCTTATAATTTCAGAACGGTAGCAGACAGAATCCTAAATGTGCTTCTCTAGGATGCTGCTTTCATCATTATTCAATCAACCACAATTTCCATCCTGCTGTTAAGAGGCTCTAGTGATTGAATTAAATTACCAATCAGCTGAGTTTAAAATCAAGAGATCATATTGGATTATCTAGCTAAAGTAAAGCAATCCTGTAGGTCTTAAGAGTAAGAAGAAAAAGCCCCCAAAAATTGTCAGAGTTTTTGTAGAATTCAGAAAACATGCGCGATATGGGGAAGGAAGACAAGGCAACCAGATTCAAAGCCACGAAGTGATTCTCATCACAGTTGGTTTTGCAGATGGAGGGAAGGGTCCATAGACTAAGAAATGAAGGAGACGCCAGAAGCCGGGAAAACAGCGAAACCCCAAGCAGCACTGTGCCAAGATCCAACGCGGAGAGAGGGACCTCAGGCCTACATCTCACTGGGGTTGTATTCTGCCATCAAAACAAATGATGTTGTAAGAGGAGTCAACCACGGAACCTACAGAACACCTGACCTGCAATCTCAGGAAACTCAGAGCAGAGAATTAGTGCAGTCACGTTACTCCTGAAGTTCTATGCGTAGAAACTGATCAATGTGGCAATCCATTTATTATCGGTTACATGGGAAACCAATATGAAGGCCCATACAATCTTTTTTTCACCCCTATGGGGAGGATGCTGGGATTCAGAGGTTAAACATTCTACCTCCACAACCGCCCTCTCTGTCTTTTTTTCAGTTAAATATTGAAGCCAAAATTAGGCATCAAGGTAGTTGGTAAAATAGTTCTTTTTTCTTTTTGGTAAAATATTTCTAATCGTAACAATTACCCATTATTATCTCTATCCCTCTCCAAATGAAAGAAGGAAAATAATTTTAAAAAAGAGTAATTTAGATTCCTTTATCTTCAGGACTGTTATGTAAATACTGCGCTTAAATTTGCCTTTCAGAACGTGAAACCGAAAGATATTTTGTTGTTCTATTTTTTATTTTTTAAGGCTGAAAGCAAGAAATGAAAGAGAGGGAACAAGTTTTACTGTGGAGAAAAGGAAAAGGTAATAGTGAATTGCCCTTACTTGACCAGTGGGCTTAGAAATATTGAATTTCTAAAACATAATTTTGAGTTACATTTAATAAGAATAGTTTTCCCAAGACCATCTTACTCACTTGCAGTCTATTTGACAAGCTGTACAAATTTCTTCTTCCTTCACCTTATTTGAAAGAGATAGAAACATTAAAGTAATGCAAGGCACCATGACAAATTTTCTCTGTATTCCAGGAATCTCATGTTCTGTTGTCTGTGTTCCTCAATTAACCTTTGAATTTAAATTCTAACCTACAAAAACACTTTGAAAGACATCCTGTCATCCCCTTACAAAAGGGTCATCAGGAAGAGATGAGCCAGAGAGTAGTATAGCACCCATGAACCAGAACTTCCCTCTAGTTTAATGCTTCCTCCCCCCACTGTCACACTATCATGACCCCAATTCTACCTTACAAATCTAGCTAGAACAGAGCATGTACACAGGTATAGACAAGAGATGGAAACACAGGGAATCCAGGACAGATAAGCCCCTCAGAACCGCTATTGAGAGTAGCCACACCAGGGAAGGAGAAGGGGAACAGATCACAAAGATCTATCTATAACCCCTTCCCAGAGGGATGAACAACAGAAAAGTTGGTGAAGGGAGACATTGTTCAGTGTAAGATAGGAAAAATTGATAAGAATTTATGAATTATCAAGGTTCATGTAGGAGGAAGGGTGGCTTGAGAGTGAGAGGAAAAATGAAAAACTGATACCAAAGGTTCAAATAGAAATAAGATGTTTTGAAAATGATGATGGCAACAAATGTACAAATGTGCTTGACACTATGGATGGATGTATGAATTGTGATAAAAATTATACGAACCCCCAATAAAATGATTTTTTTAAAAAAGATGTCCTCAAATAAGCTGAAATTTCAGTAAGTAGAGTATTGAAAGTGAACCAAGCAGTAGAGGACGAACCACTGAAAACTTATTTTTAAAATTTTTGGTTTTCATTATAAAATTAAAGTAATTTCTTGTTGACTGTACTAATTTTTTATAAAGTGGTTTATGAGCTGCATATTACTCCAACATTTGAGTAAACTTCTTGTGGCCAGCACCTTTGGGCTTATACATCAGTGTACCTAACATAGTGCTTAACATATAATGTAAAGGCTTATTAACTTACTTTAGTTATTTGGTTTAATAAATCACATTTGAATTAAAAGGATCTCGTTTGATAGTGTTTTTGAATTATTTTCATAAAGCATTACATGAAAAATAAATGTACATCAAATTGTCCATGATTATACTCAGATTTGCATGTTAAATTGTGTCTATGTCTAAAATGTACCTCTTAGAGAACATAGCTTCTAATTTTAAAAATGAACTTCTAATTTTAAAAAAGAAAATATATTTTTATCTATCATCTCTTTGTTTATTTTAGTGATGCAAATTTCCTTTGCTGTGTTTTAGGGAGTGTTTTTTTTCTGTTTTATATGGAGTTATTGGGTTCTTCCAATACTTCCTAACTTTAAGAAGCTTTCAGCAATCAATTCTTGCATCCTAAATTTTTTCACCCTGATAACAAACCTACCCATCACACACCCTTACTATTTTTTTTCTTAAAACATGAACACTTCAACAACCTCAGTTATTGCAACAGCTTTTAGTCTGGGATAATGAGATGCAAAGAACAGAAAGGTCTTTGGAAACATGCATAAACATTTATATTTAAAATCAAAATCCCTTAACAAGTCACGCTCCCATTATCATTTAAACATTAGATTATGTCAAGTGTAGATTAATAGAAAGTTAGTGATGGTCTTGATTACAATGCAGATACAACATCCCACTAAGATAAACTCGCTATAAGTAAATTTATTATCTTAGTGATTTTTATTTGGTGCTTTATAGACTTTATAGAAGAACATTTTTAAAAATAAAATTAATTGAAGCATAACTACACAAACATACAAATCTTAAATGTAAACTTCAGTGATTATTATATTTATATGTATCCAAATAAGTAACATGCATTTATATCCTGCAACTCAGAAGGATCTCTCATGTCTCTTCTGATCAGCATCAGTCTCCAAAGTTAACCACTCTTCTGATCTCCATGGTGATAAATAAATTTTGTTTCAGAAAAGGTGTGCTTACATTTGAATGAAGAGGGAAGAAAAATGAGGTGAACAGGCTTACATAGGATTTTCTGAGTAGCCAGGTCTGAACAGTAGAGGAAGACAGACGGAATCAGAAAGTACATTTCCTACCACCATACTCCAGAATATTATGGGAAAACTCTTATAACCGAGTTGTAAACACTTTGCAAAGATCACATTTTTAAAGACATAAGGCATTTCCAGCTTGCAATTAGATTAGGTTTCAAAACTTCATTTAAAAATTCATCATTTGGAATTTAGAACCTACATCTCTGTAGAAGCTGTGCCATAGATGCCATACATGGTTAGAATCTCAGACTAATATACTCATCTATAGTAAAGCACAATGTGTTGGGAAAATTGCATCTATAAAATAAAAAGTAGGCCAAACCCACAGCATACATATTCATCTGCCATCTGTGACCAATGATGCATGCTTAGGACAAGGACTTTCCTAAAAAGGCAGTTGATATAAACACTTGATTCTTTCATGTTCAAAAATCTTTGTCCTTTCCTGGAAAAAATTTAAGAAGCTGGGCTTACAAATTGTAAGTTAAAACCTTCTGACTACAGCTACTTTGATTTATCAAGAGTCCTGTTGCTGTGCTCTAAAACACACTGCTGTGTCAGTGTGGAAGGCTAGCTTCTCGCCTGCCCTGTTGTCCCCCAAGGACTGCACACAGAAAAGATTTACATATTCCCAGAAGACAAGGTCTCCTCTGACATCAGACTTTCCCTGGAGGACAGCCTGTAAGCCTTGCCATCTCTCCTCTAATCATCAAAAACAGTGTAGGAGCCAACATTCCACACCTCTCTCTTCATCTCAGGCATTTTAGTTTATACTCATTTAAGACTCAATAATTCAGCAAAATCATCTCCAACTGCCAAAGTTTAAAAGAACAAATACTTTGCATACCAAAAATGTTCCTTTTTGTTATTTTCTCAGTTTCTAGTATAACAATTTGGACAACATATGGGATGTTTGATTAAGGAGAGGACCTTCATTTTTTTTTTTTGGGGGGGGGGGAATAGAATCTTCTCCAGTAGAATCTGTCTAAAAATTCCTCCCATTTTTGCTATCTACTCTTTTTACTCCTGATCATTAGAACTGCAAAATCTGTCTACTTTCTGCATGCTGCAGCTCCCCAAAATGAAAATGAAAAATTTCAATAAAAATTATTTGGAGAGGTAAGGACATATCTATGATTATTGCCAGAACATTATTGGTTATACACAATTTCCCCCAGGCATTTCCACTCTTACAGAAACTGCAAGCACCAAGTAAGTACACCCCACCAGTTTACTTTTTGATCTTACTTTTGATATTGCTCATTCATTTCACTGTCAAAGTTTGAATTTCTTATGCATACCCACTGTATTTAACAGTCAGCCCTTTTACAGATTTGTCTTAAAGAACTGCCTTTAAGTCAATGAAAATAAAAATATGTTCCTCACAAAGCATTTGACATTCTCCCTTCAGCTTTAAATTCTTTGACCTCAGATAGAGTTTTCATGTCTGATCACAGTAGTCATTTTCTTAGGCAACATGACTGTGTTTTATGTTCCTAACAGGAACACACTCTTGATAATAAATTATCACGGACCAGTTTGGCTATGAAGTTGATATTATAAATAAAATTATCTACCTAAGAAATACCTGTTTAAGGCAGAAAGGAGGAAAAAAATAAGATTAGATGAGATGAAAGCAAATGGTAAGATAGAAGACTTAAACCTAACCACTTCAAAAAATACATTAAATGTCAATTATTTAGAAATCATCAGATTAATTACTTAAACAGATCAATGGAATAAAAAAACAAAATCTAAATATATTCAGTCTACAGGAAATACTCTTCAATAGTAAAAACAGTTAAGTTGTATTAAAATTTGAGAAAATAATATAGGAAGTAATAGTTATAAGTAGTTATACTATGATTTGCAAAACTTTGTTGTTTCCAGGGTTAGCAATATTAGTAGAGGTTAAGAAGAGAAGTCATTTGTGGCAGTCATGTGCTTATGTAAATTTCATGATTGAGATGTAGGGGTGGAGTCTAGCCTGTTAATCTGGAGATAGCCATTGAGTAGCTAATGAGGCCTCCCTATGGGCATGGTTTTCTTCTGAGACTTCTGGGAAATTTTGTGATATTTCCCTCATGGAGATGAGAAGCTATCTCTCCAGTTATTGGGAGTTAGTCTCAGAGACGATGAATTATGGACAAGACAAGATGGCAGTGTCTGAGGAGCTACAGGAGCCAGAGGAAAAGATACACAGACTTGTCCTCATGAAACCAAATCTCTGAAGCTGGAGAAGTCACATGGAGACCCCTGCCAGCACTGAGTTGCTTCTCCCACGACTGGATGTTGTTGATGGACCCTGAGCCCTGAAAGCGAGGAACCATGAGGGGACCCCTGCCAGTGCCAGGACTCTGCACCCACTGCCCTGTGACTTCATGAGCTGGAAGGAGACATTATAGACTGATCTTGACTTATGACTTTGAACTGCACTGGGCTGGGATGCTTTCTCAATATCCCACGCCTCTTGTACATAAACCTTGTCCTTATATCCATATGTGTGTCTATCAATTTGTTTTCCTAGTCTACCCGGACTAACATATCATGAGAGATAAAGAGGAATATTTTAAAGAAGACTTGGAGTTTTGCTACTTAAAAACATGAAAATTCTTTAGGGTAGTTCTTTTTGTTGTTTTGATGGGGTAGTTCTAATTTGTCACAAGGAGAGGTTATGAGCTAGAATGAGTTCCATGACACACAGCACCAAAAAATGAGAACCGTAGCCATGGTGGAATTCCCAGTTCCTAATGAATGGACATTCAGTTTACATTTAGTCTTATAAAAAATATGGCAGTGGGCATTCCTGTATTGGTGTTTTGGATCACCTTTGCAATAAAAAGCATTCTTATAAGAGGAAATGCTGAGCTAAGGCAAACATACTTAAGATGTCAATTAAAGGACAGCAGCAAAAGCAAAACTAAACAAAGCATCTTACTGCCATTGAGTTAACTTCAGCTCACAGTTCCCCAAAGAGTAGAAGTGCCCCTGCGCATCCTGGAGACTGGAGCTCTTCATGAGAGTAGGAAGCTCACCAGCCTCTGGCAGAGGGCTAGTTTCACACGGTACAACGGGAGACCGTGGCAATTTTACTCTGTCCGCAGGGCTCCTTCACAGACATTTCTAAATATTTTTCAGAAAATGCTGTTGTTAGACATAGAAACTCATATGTGTATAAGAGAGCATTTTATATAAAGGGTAATTGTACATTAAGAAAGTACCCCAACGTAGTCCAGTTGAAGCCCATATGTAAAGTGACTGGATTTTAACATTGGTAAAGCAGGACCCACTGATCTCAGGTGTGTTTGTTTGTGTGTGTGAGTGTGTGTGTGTGTGTGTGTGTCTGTGTGTGTGTGTGTGTGTGTGTGTAGAAGGGGTATATACCCTTCGTGTTCTCCCGCTGTTCCCTAGCTTGTCGCGTATTCTTTACAAAAACTGGAACTTTTTTAAAACGCCATGGGACACGAGAAAAATTGTTTAAAATCCGGACTGACCCCCAAAAGGGGGACGTCTGGTCACTTTACCATAAGTCCTATATGAACCCATATGTCCAATACTGATCTACAAAGTCCTCTTCAGACTCAGGAAATACACGCAAAATTGCTGAAAGCGGGATGATCACAGGCCAGTGGATAGAAAGCCTTTGGAGCCAGCGGCCGTGGAAACATCTCAGCACTGCCTGGGGTCTTCACGAGGCTTATCCAGCTTGGGGTACTAGTGTAGTCCATGAAACTTGTTAACAGAATGTCTTCCAGGAAGATGAGAGAGAGAGTGAGAGAGAGAGAGAGAGAGAGAGAGAGAGAGAGAGAGAGAGAGAGAGAGAAGCATCTCCCAACTCCAAGGAGGAAAAAACAGATTTCCCAGAATTCTCAGGAGAAACCCTGCCTTAACAGAGACCTCCTTGGCTATGATTCCATTGACAGACAAGAGTCGACCCCTTCACTCTCCAGCCTCTCAAAATCATTAACTGACACTAGATTATGTAACTACCACAACTGTGTTAACACTTTCTATTGATATAGGGGCATAGCTAGTTCTAGCCTACTTTTGGCAACACTATATAATTTTGATTACTTGTCATGCTATAGGACAAAACTGCAGTTATTTGAAGTGGTTTATTCAAATATAATGGGACTAAACTATTTTTCATATGTGTATATTTCTAAAAATTCTTCCTTCTTGCTCTATGCATTTTTACTATTAAGCATTCATTTTCTTATTGACACTAAAAGTTTTTGCCATTTAAGAAAACTTTTTTTTCTTAAAGCTGCTTAATTATATTTAAAAATACTATTTAAAAACCATATTCTTATATTGCTTATATTATAGCTCTTTTCTGCAAATAGTTTATATTTCTGTGAAGTCATTTTCTATGAGCTGGTATCAACTTAGTGGTGGTGGGTTTGGAGCTCTCCAAAGGTTTTTTTTTGTTGTTGTTTCTTTTTTAGATCTCATGTTTATTTTAATGGTTTTATTCCATTTTGTGCCTCAAATTTTAAATCTTTGCTACATTTCTGTTAATCTGACACCTTTTTGCTAATGCCAAGAAAAAGAAATAATATGCTTTTTCTACTTACTTTAAATTGATTTTCAAAATATACTGTATTTCTAGATTTTGTATATTTCTGGAGGTATCATACATTCTATTGACTTGTACTCCATTCTATTGACTTGTAAGGTACTCCAAGAGGAAATTTTATTTTAACTAACTTACTTCTAGTCTCTTCTCATTTTTCTATTCATTTTAAGAACTGTCTGACTACTTTCCACATTCGGTTTTCCAGATGAAATTTATTATGGAATTTTTTCAAGTTCCTGACTATATATCACTAATATTGGGACAACATTGGATTTCTAGATAAATTTGAAGAGTAAAGACACTTTAATAAAAGTAGATTTTATAATTTTTTCTGTTCATATGGCATATTTCTTTAAGTTTTTCTTTTTACCCTTAGCTTATTGAAATTTGACCCATATTATTCAAAATATCACGAAGGGTATTTTTATTGTGGTTATAGTTTGATGGGCTCTTTTCTTAAAAAGTGTTATTAGAAAGGCTATTGAGTTTTACATATTTTTATCAAGTGTTGAGAGTTGAAATAGTTATGACTAGTTTCTGTCTATTGCTTTCTCTTTATGTTTTTCTACGATCTTGACACTGTATGGATTTTAAACTAATTTAATCCTTCAAGAATGAAGATAGCACAAACCACAAAGAACCATGCCATCGCCAAGTCAATGGGATGGGATGATTATGGCTCCTTGCAAACATAGGAGATAAAATAGCATTGCCCCACTCATTTCTCAGGCTGTAAATCTTTGCATATGCAAACCACTTCCTGCTAAATTTGAATGGCTGGCCTTTCCATCGGTGGCTGAGCACTCAATGATGGAATCACCAGGGCTTCTTTGACAGGAGCACAAGGCAAAAAACAAACTGACACACTGCCATCAAGATCAAGATTCACAGGACAAAGAGAACTATTCCTTCAGCTAAGCCTTGATTGAAGCAGTGAGTCACATCTTTCTCCAGAGAGAGGCTGATGGGTAGGACACTAATGCTCAACCCACCCTCCCCTGCCCCTACCCCGCATGCCACCAGTGTTCCTTCAAGAGCAACATGCTCATTGTGACTTATGTGACTTATTATTGAAAATGCTCCAAAGTCATATTTCATACATGACTTCATTGTGACCATGACTACTTTAGTCCTCTTTACATTAGCATCTGCTTTATCTTTTGTCATTCCTTTACTTTAAATATTTTGATTCATTTACCTAGATATTTTGTGTATATGAGCTATACTTTGTTTTGGGTTAGTATAAATTTCCTGTTCATTTTATAGTGACATGTACATTAATGATAGTAGCAGTATTATTTATATTTGACCTTAATTTTCAAATAAGTTTTAGTATTTAACAACTTATACTGCTTTAATTTGCTTAACATTTGTCATAAATTCTACATTTTCTACCTTTTTCTCCACCCTTTCTGTCAACCTGAATATCACGGACATTTTCCTTTTTTTTCTGGTTTCTATTATAATTTAGATAATATACTATCCTATACATTTCCTATTTTAACAATTTTAAATAAAGCGCTGCTTAGTAAATTTCTTCTATAAAAAGTGGTGAACTAGTTCCTAATTCCACAACCCCCCCTTTTAACTTCTAGTTTAAGTATTAGAATTTGTTCTAATCCATCACAATTACATTATTATTTTCATATTTGACCGCCATTTGTTTCCTTTTAAAAAAGCATAGCTCAACGTTTATTTTGACATAATTTAGTCATTAAAAAATCCACTTTCAGTCATCTCATTTTATGGTTGTCTCCATTCTTGATTTTCTTTTTAAAATTTTGGGTTAGTTTCCTTTATCAAGTAGATTTGTAAAGTTTATAGTTCTATATTTCTAATTTCTTACAAGCTAAGAATATTTATCTTTCCTTTTATATAATATTTTTATTTCTAATCAAATATTTTGTGTACTTAGAATAGAGAATTTAGTATGCTAAGACCTCTCAGGACAATTTTCACTACCTATAAATGGAGTACTCATTCAAAATGCCTTATGAATCTTTCTTTAATTTGATGTTCAAAATACTGAGCAGAAATTTTTGATGAACATGACAAAACTGAACTTAATTTGAACAAATTTGAACACAATGATAATTTTTAAATTCACACATGAACTGCAAAAGGGAAGTGTGTAGTTACTTTTCAGGATGCCTACAGCCACTCACTCGCTCACTCACTCAGTCAAGACTAGCTTGAATAATTATATATTCTGTACTTAGTGTGATGTGTAGACTTATTATTCCAAACAAGAAATTGTGGCAAGGAAAATTGAAACTATAATTATCTGCAAGTCCAAATGACTCTTCTCAAAGTTTAGCAAACAAAAACTGTTAAAGCGATTCTTTCCTCATACCTTACTGAAATAAATTGTGAGAACCTCCAATATTTGACCCATTAATCTATCTTGGTGATAATTATGTTTAATGTGCAAGACAAAGATGGTGCTGCAACTGAGGAACCCCATGAGAATTGAAATGGTAGAGTATGTTTCAAAACTTTGGGTGTTATTTTAATCCAGAAATAATGCACTGCATTCAGTATTCACCAAGATGTTGCTTTATTGTTTAATACTCTTATTAGATTTTTTGCTGGAAAACAAAATATGTATTTGACCTTTAGATTATCATTTTAGAATTTTTCATAAGATTTTTTTCTATGACATGACTTCACTTTTGTGTGGTTGTCATTCTCAGGATATTTCTTCTTTTTTTTTGACACCCCTCCCCCCCTCCAGGAGATTTCTTTGGGAATACAAATATCCTATCATATTCTTCACATTTGTTATCAATAGGATCCTATTAGCTAGTTACCTCCTTTTTTTCTAGAATTTTATCTTTGCAAGTTGCAACAGACACTTTTAATTTTAACAATCTACTATAAAATTTTCGTAGTCAACAGAAGTTTCTTACATATCTATGTGTGATTGCAATCTCCTCATTTTCCTGACTAGATAGTTGCCAAAACTTTAGCAATGACATAGCATAGGTTAACATTTTTCTAGGTCATTGAATTTTCATGATCAATTTTTTAACTTTTTCTATGAAACTTGTCATTTGTTGCTCAGTTGCAAAACAAATTCAGTCAATTTTAATTATTTTTGTAAAAACAATTCTTTATTTCTTGGTCATTATAGTCACTATTATCATGCATTAGACAATTGCAAATTTCAACAATTTCCAATAAACATTTTTTTCATTTATGTAGTAATTATTTTCTATAATTCAGTTGCATTTTAGACTATGTTTGCTTCTCAGCTTTAGGCTCGATTCAAGTCTACATCATAGAGCATTTATTCTCCTTGAATTAACAGTTATCTGAAAGGAAGAATGTGAAAAGGCAAACTGAAATGCAAGAATATATTTCAAGCTTTTGTTTATGTCATATATGCTAGCATTGTAATGTCAAAGCAGATATATGCCAGTATAAATTATGTACCTAAAACCAATTGACTCAGAAAGATTAAAAATAAAGAGATGGGCAAAAAAGCTGCAGGAAAATTGAAACATTAAAGAGTAAAGTTTGTGATGCTGAAAAAGTACTATAAGAACAGAATGAATTTCAGGCCTAAACATAATGTGTGTGATATAAAATGACAGTTTGCAGTGCTAAAAGCCCAACTTCCCCATAAATGTTTAATAGTTATGAACATCTATTCACCAAGTAACCTGGTTAGCACCTTCATGAAGCAGAAACTCTCAAAACTACAAACAAATAATAAAAGAAAAAATTATACACAGAACAGCGATTTAAATGTACCAGTATGTTTACAATGCTGAGTGCCTAACTGTAAAAGAGTAATAAGGATATATCTAAACAGTTTAGCCAATAACATGAGATTTCTGGATATTTAACAAATGTTATATCCTTAAAATAGAAAGTAGGTTGCTGTTTAGTGCCATCAAGTCTATCATATGCATGATAGACTGAAACACTGCATGGTCTTACGCCATAAGCACAATTGTCCCCATACCTAGCCACTGATACAGCCACTATGTCTATCCATCTCATCAAGGGCTTTTATTTTTGGCCACTCTTCCACTTTGCCAAACACAAATGTCATTTTCTGGGGACTGGTCTCTCCTGATAACTTTCCCAAAGTAGGTAAGTCTATGTCTTGCCATCATTGCCTCTAAGGAGCACTCTGACCATACCTTTCAATACAGATCAGTTTGTCTTTTAGCACTCCAGGGTTAGTTTCAGTATTTTTCTCTAGCACAATTCAATGCCTCCATTCTTCTACACTCTATTAAATAATTTACGATAATGCATAAAAACTGACTCTATATTGTACACAAAAATCATTAATATTACATAAATTTGAAATACCACAAACAACCATCAAATCACATTGTAAAGATGGCAAAAAGCAGATATAAACTAGAGAGAGACAATATTTGGAAGAACAATCACAGGGTGATTATTGTATTTTTATGACCTTTTGCTTGGAAATAGGCCAGGATCTAATGCATATTTTACTGGGGTTGCAGATTTGTTTATTGGCTTGACAAATCAAGTAACACAGTTCAAGGAAACCACCACCGTTGGAAATTGAGGAGTGCAGGGTATCCTGAAGGGAACAACATGAGGTAGAAAACCCCATTGATAGGTATAATTTTTGTCCAGTTCACTGACTCCTGAATCATTCTGCAAAAAGAAGGTTTCACAGCCAAGATAAGACTAAAATAACAATGGGGACTTTTGATCCTGAACTTCATGGGCTACAATGTCTGGATTTTGAATTCAGTCAGGTTAATAGCTAAGACCAACAGAAGATGTCATTCTTTCTTTCTCTCCCTTCATTTGCTTCTGTGTGCTCCCATCAGGCATGCCCCTCTCCCTGAGCCATAGCATCAGTGCTGCCCAGCCAAAGCACAGAGAGGACCATAGGGCTGGCCCCACTCTGAGAGCGACAAGCTGTCCCTCACTGACCCATAGTGCCACTGGGAACAACACTGGAGGCAATACAGGAATTGTGCCTTATCTGACCCCATCATACAGAAGTGAAACACTAAGAATGTGCAGCAGAACAGCAAAGGGAACAGAGTAATGAAGTCCCCAGGGAATACCAAAAATAGACTTTGGAGTCAGGGCATGGAACCCAACAGACTTAAGAGGAAGACATTCCTAAAGGTCAACACATAGACCTTGAACTATTTACAAGCTTCCTTCCTTCCCTCCTTCTTTCCTTCCTTCCTTCCTTCCTTTTTTTGTCTTTGGATTCTTTTATAATATTATTGTTTTCGTTTGTTTCTTTCTTTTCCTCTGTCTTGTTTTTTGTGTATATTATTATCTCTGCAGGTCTATCCAGATAAGATATACAGGATAAACAAGCGGGAGGTGCAATTTGGGAGAGGGAGAGTCCGGGGAAAGGAAGTGGGTGTTAATAAACCCAGAGTCAAGGGAAGAACAAGTGATTCAAAATCAGTGGCAAGAAGGTTGTCAGAGGACTGGCAGGGTTTGATCAAGGGCAACATAATCGAGAGTAATTATTGAAACCCAAATGAAGGCTTAACATGATAGTGGAGCAAGAAGAAAGCAAAAGGAAATCAACGGAAGAACTAGGAGGCAAAGGCATTTATAAAGGACTAAATACAGGTGTGTACATATGTAAATATACTTATATAAGATGGGGAAATAGCTCTACATGTATATATCTATATATCTAGTATATTTTTTTAATTAAAATATTTTTTAATTAAAAAAAATAATTTTTGAGGGGGCATCACTGTCCTCTGGTGGTCATGGTAGCTACCTAGCACTGCTCCTGAGAGCTGCCACTGGATTTGAACTGCCAAGCCTGTGGGCCGCAGTCCCGCACTCAACCACTTAGCCACCAGGGCTCAGCCCTTATGTGTCTAGTATTAAGGTAACATATGGACATTGAGCCTCTACTCAAGTACTCTCTCAATGCAAGAATACTTTGTTCTATTAAACTGGCATTCTATGATGTGCACCTTCCCAACATGATTGCTGAAAACAAAATGGATTCATAAGCAAATGTGGTAAAGAAGGCTGCTGTTGCTCAGTTATCAATAGAGATAGCATCTGGGGTCTCAAAGACTTGAAGGTAGACAAGCAGCCATCTAGCTGAGAAGTAGCAAAGCCCATATGGAAGAAGACCACCAGCTTGTGTGATCATGAGGTGTTGATAGGATCAGGTATCAGGCATCAAAGAACACAAAATCATATCATTGTGAATGAGGGAGAGTGTGGAATGGAGACCTAAAGTCCATCTTTAGGTAACTGGACATCCCCCTATAGAAGGGTTGCGGGGATGAGATAAGCCAGTCAGGATGCAATATAGCACCAATAAAACATATAACCTTCCTCTAGCTCACTAATGCTCTCTCCCCCGCCTATCATGATCCCAATTCTACCTTACAAATTGACTAGACTAGAGGATGTACACTGGTACAGGAAAGAGCTGGAAACATAGGGAATCCAGGACAGATAAACCACTCAGGACTAATAATGAGAATACCCATACCAGGAGGGTAAAGAGAAAGTGGGGAAGAAATAGGGAAGAAATCATAATGATCAACATGTTACCTGCTCACCGAGAGATAGACAACAGAAAAGTGGGTGAAGGATGACTTTGGACAATGTAAGACATATTAAAATACTAATAATTTATAAATTATCAAGGATTTGTAAGGGAGGAAGGGGAAAATGAGCTGAAACCAAGGGCTCAAGTAGAAAGAAATTTTTTTTTAAGCATGATGATGGCAGCAAACGTACAAATGTCCTTAGCCCAATGAATTGATGTATGGCTTGTGATAAGAGTTGTATGAGTCCCTAATGAAATTATTTAAATAAATAAATAAAAGAAGTGCAAAATAAGGCCACTCTTCAGAAGAAAAGTCCACCATTGGCGAACCAATAATTTTCACTATGGCCAAATCACTGTCTGAACTTCTGGCACTGTTCTGTCAAAGTGCTGCTGCAACCACTGTTGGATAATACTCAGAAATACTTTGCTTGTTTGTGATATTAATCATACAGTTTTATAATTAATCATACAGTTTTATAATATGACCCATTAAGTTGGGTCAGTTTCTTTGGAATGATTACAGATATGGATCTTTTTCCGTCAGTGGACCAAGTAACTGTCTTCCAATTTTGCTCCCGTGCTTCCTCAGTTTGTTGAAACATTTAAATTGGTATTCCATCAATTCCTGGAACCTAGTTTTGGTTAACGCTTTCGGTGAATCTTAACCTTCTTTCTGCAATACCATTATTTCTAGTATATATACTATCTCCTGAAATGGTGCAATATAGTATTTGGTGCAATGACTCTGTATTCTTTCTACCTTTTTTGGATGTTTCTGCAAATTTCAATATTTGATCCATAAAAATCCTTCAATATTGCAACTCAAACTGTAGTTTTTGTGTGAGTTCTTTCAATTTGAGATATTTTAAGCATGTTCTTCCTTTATTGGTTTTCTAACTCTAGATCTTTGCACATTTCATTGTAAAATATTACTTTGTCTTCTTAAGCTTTCTCTTGAGATTTTCTGTTCAGCTCGGACTTCACCATTTTTTCCATGTGCTTTTGCTACCAGAGGAATGGATTTTATTCTTTTAAAAGTGTCTTTTGAGAAGATTTATTTTTGTTACCCTAGCCATATTACTATGATATCTTAATATCTTCATATCCTAGATATTATGACATTTAAATATATTTTCAACAGTGAACCTTTCTTACCTTCCAAAGTTGATACTCCATTTGGTTATGATGCATTATTTTCCCGTATCAAATGGTCAGTTCTATTTATCAACAATTTATTTAGAAAATTAGTGTTTATATTCAAAATTGATATATTTCTTTCTTTCTTGTCTTTGACTTAGCACTCATTACCATACTAATATTGTTTTGTACCATCTGATTAAAATTTTGCATTATACTCCGATATTATACTGAGTATACTATTATACTGAGTATACTACATATACTTAGATATCAATTAAACAATTAATGGTCTCCTTGTTTCAGAATACATACATTGAAGATTTCCCTCACTTTGGAAGTTCTGGAACACTTCATAGAGAATTGGGGTCATCAAAATTGTCTTAGTCTTATAGAATCATCTCTTGAAAATATCAGTGCTTGGTATTTCTGTTGGAAAATATTTTTATAGTTTCCTATTCTCTTATGGAACTACTCTATTTAGCTCTATGCTTTTAAAGGATAAATTTACTCAAGTGTATTTTGCTAGGAAACTTTCCATCTTACCTAAATTTCAAAATATTTGCAAATAGTTGTTCCTTTTGGATTATTGTGTGTTTTTTTATGCCGAGCATATTTCTCCTTATAATTATTTTCTATGTGTTCATTTTCTTGTTTTTTTCTTGATTATTCTAAAACATGCTAACTTGTGATTGGTTTTAACAAGAACAAGTAAGAAGAGTAAAGTAAGTAATTTTTTTCTTTTTTTTCTTCTTTTCTCTTCCAAGTTAGTTTTTTTAAAAAATCTGCCTCATAAAATTTTATTTTAAATTTTAAGTCCATTCTTAATCTTTTTTTATTTAATTTTATAAAGATTATGTGCTTAGTTATTTATATGAGTTGGGAATAAGGGATTTATTTCTATATTTGCTTTATTATTGATATAAATATTTTAGTATTTGTATTCTTCAGGAAAAAACTTTTAATGTATTATAAAATTTTATCAAGGTTAATGATTTTAAAAAAGTTTTAAAGCTATGAGTCATCATTTTGGATTTTAATCTAAACTGTTAAATAGTTTTTAATCTCATAGTCATAACTCAGAGTGGAAAAAGACTTGCAATCTCTTTGTTATAATATATATTTTTTTGTTCTTTTTGTTTTTTGGGCATCACTGCCCTCAGGTGGTAGGAGTAGGAGGCTCAGCCTTTGCTCCATGGAGCTGGAATTGAACCTCCATGGCAGTGGGCCACAGTCCTGCGCACAACCACTGCGCCACCGGGGCTCAGTTATAATATATTTCAAAATATAAAGAAAAGTTGAAAAATGTAAAATAGAGTCTACAAAACTACCATTCAGAGAATTTATTTCAACATTAAATGATGTACTGATCAGAGAAGGAAAGAAATGCAACTACTTAGAAACAATATGTAAGTTTTTTTCTGAAAATGCAGGACAATAGTTTATAAAACAGATTTTTAAAATGCTTTCCAATGAACATTGTTTACAAAGCAGCCCAGAAGTGGGAAGCTTTGAAATGTGCAAATGATAACCAGTTAAAAATGTATACAAGAAAAGAATATTTAGTTTAAGATAAAACAAGCTATTTAACATGCTTAGGAAAAATTAATAAGTGATCCTCTTCACCACACTGCTGTGGAGTTATTTCTTTCAAACTAACAGTGAGCCAATAGGTCAGAATAGAACTGTCCCTGCGGTTTCTCAAGAGGGTTCCTCTAGATTGGGATTAGAGAGCCTCAACTTCCCCATCTGGAGAAGTTGATGCATTCAAATGCTGCCCCTTTGCTTGGTCCCACTATTTGACCAAAGCTCCTAAGAAAAATACATGCATAGAACTGATATGCAAAAACATTTTAAGCCTATATGAAAGAAAACAGAAATAGATTTAATCAAACAGAGACACTCTCCTTGGATGTAACACCCAAAGCATATCACTTTTAAGTTAATATATAAGTCTAGAGAAATTATATAAAAGTTCACATTATTCCAATTTTGTGGCTATTCAAATTAATTCCTATGGTTGCATGGGAAAACAAGCATGTAAAATGACTATAAATCTTGAAAAGTCATGAGTGGAAGCATACATATCAGATACTAAATTACAATAAAAAATTATATAATTAAAATATGTGTAATGCCTTTAGAACAGAAAGTTCAGGGAAATTCCAAGTGTAGGGAATTTGGTGCTGTTAATAGGTGTCAACCCGTCAGTTCTGATCACATAGCAAGCAAATCCATGCACAATAGAGAACATAGCACAGTGCTGTGCCAGCCCCATGCTTGTTTCTATGTCTGAGCCCATTGTGGCAGCCACTGTGTCAATCCTTCTCATAAAGGGCCTTCCGCTTTTCCCACCCTGCTCCACTTTACCAAGCATGATGTCCTTCTCCAGGGATTGGACTCTCCTGACAAAAAGTCCAAAATATGTTAAATGAAGTCTGGTCATCCTTGCCTCTAATGAGCATAATGGCCTTACTTCTTCCAAGAAAGATCTGCTTCTCGTCATTGCTATCAGCTCCCCTTTCCCCCCATCCCTTCCCCTCTCATCCCATATTATCAGGGAATCCTCACTCCTGTTGCTGTTTTTGAATAGTCATCCAACCTGAATTTCCTGCATGGAACGTTCTTAATTATACACATGAGCCTATGGGGCGAAGCTTATTAATGAGGTGAAACATTAGCCTGAATAGTAAGGGGAGGGAATATTTAAGAACCAGGGGATATTGATGTGATTCATCAGTGCTATACCAGCCTGAATTTCTTATCTCACCTACCCACCCCCCTCCTAATGAAGCCCCTTTGTGAAGCCCTGTCCAATTGTCTTGTAGGAGTATTGGGGGGTACATACTCCTTCACATTATTTGATTCCTTGTTTTTGAACTTCCGATAACTATTTCCATCAACATCTTATGATCCCACAGGCTGGTGTGTTTTTTCCATTGGGCTGTTGTTGCTTTCCTGCTCAATGGCTGCTTGTTTGACTACAAGCCTTTAAGACTGCAGATGCTATATATTTTTAATACCTGGGTACCATCAGCTTTCTTTGCCACATTTGCTTATACAGCCATTTTTTCTTCAGCAATTGTGTCACGAAGAGGATGTAAAGTCTCTTGCCCTGCCACATTATTAGAACAAACTGTCCCTGCACTTAGGTAAGGTTTCAGTAGAGACCCAAAGTCCATCTGCTTCCTTAATTATTTGCATATGTGTACATGTGTAAACAAACATACCTATATTTATATATCTAGACTTATACCTATATATTAAAAGTATGCATTTCTTCTTTCCTCTTTTTCATTCCTCCTATCCACTATCATGCTTACCCATTGTCCACCTCTCAGTAATTCCTCTCAGACACTTTTTGATTGATCAGACCCAACCAGGAACTCTACACCCTCCTCATTGTCAGTGTTATTACCCTTGCTATTCTCTTCTCCTTATAATTATTCCTTGTTACTTTATTTTCTGTAATCTCATCAGTTGCTCATAGCATTCACATTGACTTCTGCTTGTTGATCTTGTATCCTGCTACTCTACCATATCCCTCTATGGCATACTGCTTTGGGAAGCCATTAGGGTTCTCAGTATATCTGCAAACAACAATAATTTCACTACTTCTTTCCCCAGATATATACCTTTGATATCATCCACTTACCACATATCACAATATATCCAGAACTATTTTAATAAAAATGGGGACAATGGGCATCTTTGTCTGGTCCCCTTTTTTTCAGTAGTAATGTTTTTGTCATTTCTCCATTGATAATAATGTTTCCTGTTAATTTTTCATATATAGTTTGAATTATAATAAGGCAATTTCCTTCTGATCCTCACTTTGAACGTCATAATTAGAAATGGGTGTTGAATATTGTCAAATACTTTTTCTCAATTGATTGACATTACCATGTGGTTCTTGTCTGTTTTCCTTTTAATGTGGTAGATGATGTTAATGAATTTTCAAAGACTCAACTGGTAGGTAGCTGTCTTACAGACAGAGAGTTGTCCCTCCCATGTTGCAAGACATGCCATAGTAGACATTGGAAAGAAATCAGGCAACCATTAAACACCTTTGAAGACCCTCTAACTGACACAAGCCTCCTAGACCCAGGTAAAAGCAATATCTTGGACTGCCCATCTTAGGCACATCACTTAAGTGGGCTTAAGTTATCCAATTTTGTAAACTAATACCATCCACCCTGCCTCCCCAACCAGAGGTTTGGAATATCCTGGCTATGGCAAAGATTTTCTCTCTCTTCTACCTTGTCCTTATCTTGTGGTGTATTGGAGGTGGGGGGGGGGAGGGCAGGTTACGCATGTACCACCAGGGCAAGTTCCATCAGGGCCCATCCCATGCCTGCTTAGGGCCCACATAATGTTGGGTTCATAGGTATTTGCTCTCTTGGTTTCTCTCCCCCTCACCCCTCCCACCCTTGTTCCCACTCTTTTACCCTGCCCATGTCAGTGGCAGGTAGAGGATGAGGGTCTGTCTCCCACAGGGGCACATATATGACTACTAGGATCCACAGCCTCTTGATCCACATGCTCTTAGCCTTTAGGGTTTGGGGGCTTCTGGAATTCTGGTCTTCCCCAGTTTTGCACATGTAGGTGCTCTTTTCCACTTGGTTGTCTATGCCCAGTTGTGAACTCCAGTGCAGCTTCCTCTCAGCTTGGCACACTTCTCAGAAATTGTGTGTACCCTTTTGAGATTATAATGCCTGAACCATGTCCTGACCTTCATTAGAACCCATTGTATAACTCAACTTACTCCTGTTTAATTTTTTTCATCATGTGATGCAGAGAACAAAGATATAACCCACTCCAGAAACCTAACACTCCAGAAACCACCCCTGAATCCCTGGTTCATATCATTTGGTCATCTGATTTGGTCATGGTGGAATTATACATACACACACACACACACACACACACACACATATATATATATATATATATATATATATATATATATATATATATATAATCTTTTGTATTCTATTGATTGGCCAAGAGTTTGCATTGATATTCATTGGAGATATTGGCCTGGATTCTTCTGGGATGCTTGCCAGGTTTTGGTATCAGTGTTATACTATTTTCATGGAATGTGTTTGGGAGTTTACTGTCCTTTTCTATGCTCTATAAGAACTTTCCTAGAATTGGGGTCAGATTTTCTCTGAATGCTTGTTGAATTCTCCTGATAGCTATCTGGCTTGGGACATGTTTTAGTTGGTAGTTTTTTGATAACCTTATCTATTTCTTCTTTTAGCTATGGATCTGTTCTAGTTCTTGAAAGTTATATGGGATAATCTGGGAAGGGAGTGATTTTCCAGATATTCGTTCAAGTCTTCAAAGGTATGCTGTTATTGGGAGTACAATCCTTTATAGTACTGAACTTTTTATTTAAATTTTTGGATCCATTGTAGTTTCTGCAGTTTAATTCCACATCCTGGATATTGATGTCTGCTCTTTCCTATATTTTGTTAGGTTTGCCAATAATTTGTTGTTTCTCTTAACCCTTTCAAAGAACCAGCTTTTTCTGAGTTGATTTTCTCTATTGATTTTTGTTTTCCCACTTATTAATCTCTGTCCTGATTTTAATAGCTCCTTTTCTTTTGCTGTTAGAAGGATTATTCTGTTGACTCTTCCAGTTACTGAAGATTTTGTGTTAGGGTGTTGACCACAATTCTCATTTCTTTTTTCATATGTACATTATTGCTCTCAAGCATCTTCTGTAACTACCTTGCTGTATCCTGTAAGTTTGGTTATGTTGTAATCTCATTTCTCATTCATGTTTAGAAACTTTCTAATTTTGTCCCCAATTTGGGCCAATGCCCACTCAGATTGGAGAAATCTGTAATTCACCCTTCAAGTATTTTCCCTTGCTTTTCTGATTTTTCTTTTGTTGATTTCTAGGTTTGTAGCATCGTGGCCAGAAAAGGAAATCTGAGTGACCTCCATGTGTTTAAATTTACTGAAACTTGACATATAGTCATGCATATGCTGTTTTCAAATGCATAACATGCGCATTGGAAAGAATGTAATCTTTTTTTGCAGTTGGGTAGAGATCTCTGAAGATGTCTATCAGGTGAAGTTCCCTAATTGTAGAGTTTAGATTTTAGCCCCTTTGTTGTGCCTTGTTCCCACTGATGTCTTTCATAGAGAGAATATATTGAAATCTCCTATCTTGTTGAGTCTGTGATTTCTTTTTCATCATTAGAAGGATTTGATTTATGAATATTATAAGTGTCTTGTTCAGCTTGTTTTATTATGCTCACTGGTTCCTGGTCTACTGGTTCCTTTGGTATTATACGGAGTCCATACTTATATCTATTTATTTCCTGCACCTTTGTGATCAGTTTTGTCAGAGATTTGGATAGCAATTTCTGCCATTTTTAGATTTCTATTAACTTGGTATACTTTCACTAACCTTTGATCCTCAGCCTGTTTTGGTCTATGAGCTTCACAGATTGAAGGGTTTTGTTTCCTAATCCAGTCTGCCAGTCTTTGTATTTTAGGGGTAAATCCAGATCATTGACATTCAGAAAATAACATACATCTGTGTTTTCTTTGCTGTCATCTCATAACTGTTGTGGTAGATATTTTCCAACCTCACTCCTTAACTGAATGTTGTGTATGGGTGGTGGTGGGGTGGGTGGGTGGTGGTGGTGGTGGTAGTAGTAAGGTGTTCTTTCTTGTCTTCTTTTCACCGTTGTGTCAAAGACGTCTTGGGTGTTATTTTCAGGGTGCTGCTTTCTAGCTAGTGTTACATTTTGGAATGATCTCATGTTTATGCTCTGTGGATGTTGGTCTTCTGCCCAATGCAAGTTGGAAAGTAATTTTTGTAGTGCTGGGCTGTTTTGATTGTTGTTCTGTTTTGCTTTTCAGCAGATTGTCTAAATTTTTCCTGATCTGGAAAATCTATCTTCCCCCCCTTTTTTTGATTAAGAGTGTGGCAGGATCGAGGATCCTTGGGTTAGCTTTATTCTCCTTTAGCTTTTGGAAAATGCTGCTTTATTTTCTCATCTACTTAATGGTTTCTGCTGATACACCAGTGGCAGCCATGTGCTTATGTTAATTTCATGATTGAGATGTAGGGATGGAGTCTAACCTGTTAATCTGGAGATAGCCATCAAGTAGCCAATGAAGTCTCCGTGTGGGCATGGCTTTCTCTTGAGACTTCTGGGAAATCTTGAAATATTTCCTTCATGGAGATGAGAAGCTATCTCCCCAGTTGTTGGGAGTTAGTCTGAGAGACGATGAATTACCGACAAGACAAGATGGCAGCATCCGAGGAGCTAAAGGAGCCGGAAGAGAAGCCACACAGCCTTACCCTGATGGAACCAGAGCCCTGAAGTTGGTGAAGCCACATGGAGATCCCTGCCAGTGCTGAGTTGCTTCTACCACCACTGGATGCTATTGATGGCCCCTGAGCCCTGGATTTGAGTAGCCATAAGGAGACCCCTACCAGTGTCGGAACTCTGCACCCAGTGGCCTGTGACTTCGTGAGTCAGAAGGAGACTTTATAGACTGTTATCAGGCATATGGGCTAATATTGGACTTATGTCTTTGAACTGGACTGGACTGGGATGCTTTCTCAATGTCTCATTCCTCTATATATAAACCTTTGCCTCATATCCATATGTGTGTCTATGAGCTGTTTTCTCTAGTCTATTTGGGCTAACATGACACCTGAGCATAATCTTTTCTAATGACCCTTATAGATGACTTCATTTTTTCCTATTTGCTCTTATGATTTTCTCCTTTTTCTTAAAGTTAGATAATTTGACTGCTGTATGCCTTGGTGTGCTCTTCTTGGGGTTCAGTCTAATTGGCATCTTCTCCGGTTCCTGCATGACTGTCTGGTTCTCTTTCATTCAGTTGGGGAAGTTTTTTTCCAAGAATTTTGGTTGTTTTACTTCCTCACTATGTTGGTTGTTGATTATTTCATTATGTCTTGCTCCAGCATCCCAATTATTTGGATATTGTTATTCTTCATTGCATCACTCATTGTTCTCCGAGTTCCTTCAGCTTCTATAATTATCTTGCTTGTTTGTCTTTCACATTTGTTGAATTCTGCCTGACTACCTTCAAGGTCACTGATATGATTCTTCATCTCTTCAGCTTTTTATAAAATCTTTTACCATTCTCTTTACCTTTGCTGCCTTCTGTGTTATCTCTTGTATTTCTCTTTGGAAAAGGGATTCTATCACTCTCTTTTTCATCTTCATTCTCTAGTGATTCTCTCATATCCTGAAGGATTATAAACAACATTCTGAAGATTGCTTTGGGCCATGGTTCAAAGTCTGTTTCTTCAACATATGTCTGTAGGTTCAAGTTCCCTTGATATAGTGTTTGTTTTTCTTTCTTTCTTGTAGTGACTAATGAAGTGGGTAGTAGTTTATGAGGCATTTTGGGAATCATTGGAGGTGGTCATTACTTATGATATGTAGAGCTCAGTGGACAGGATTGGTCTGTTCTGTATGCATCTTATGAAGTGTTACTGTGTGAAGTGGGGAGACTGGAGCCTCAGGAAGTGGGGTGCACCACTACCAACTGTCAATGACTGCACTGACTGTGTGGTCAGTTCAGGTTGTGCTAGCTGGGACTCCCAGCCACTGGTGGCCAGCTGTACTGGCAGTGCTGCAATGTGACAGGACTGGTTCTGGTTGTGAGTCTCATTGACTTGGGCTGCATGGGCTAGGCTGGCCACATCTGTGGGATGTTCAGCTGCTGCAGAGAGTGCAGGAGGTGGGGGGGTGGGTGAGGTGGGGGTAGAAGTGGAGTATGTTACACTCACAGTTCTGGAAAAACAGCTGCTGACAGCCAGCAAGAAGTAAAGCTGGATTTGGCAAGTGTGTTGCTGTGTGTGGGACCTGAAGGCCAAAAATAGCAGGGGGTCAGCGACTATGAGCCACAAGGCTTGGTAAGTGTGGCCTGTGGATTGTGAGTGGCTGCAGGTGAGTCCTGTGAGCCAATATCTGTGCTAGGCAGAATTCTGGAAGCAACCTGTGACAGATGCTGCATGACATTGTAGTCCAAATACCAGGTCACACACTGTAGCAGTTTGAGAGCATGTGCAGTCGTGCATGCCACATCAATATCACATGGAAGGTCAGTCCACAGGTTAGAAGAGTCCCCAGAGTTTCTTGAGCCCTAACTACACATCATGGACCTCAATCTCAGCCTCCCTCTCATCCAAACCAGCAATTTCCCATGGTACTCTCAATGTGTTTACCTCGCCCTTGCCACCATCTTCAAGGACATCTAATTTTTTTCTTTTACTAAACCATGGTATTTTGACTGTCCTTTCCAGACTTATAACTCATATAACTTGATTATTTTTCTGTTGTGTTTGGTTCCCCACATATGCCTTCAGTATCTGACAATGATTTGACGCCATGTATAAGGTTTTCTGTGGCTCCTTACTCTAAAGAATGAAAGAAGAGCATCCTAAGAGAGAGTGCCAAGTAATGGGTTCTGTGGTATGGTGGCACTAGACATATAACTGAGGAAGATTTGATTTCTTAAAGTGGAGTCAACTCTGGTGACATGAGTCAGGTAAAGACTGTGGAGGTAAAGCTTACAGAATCTTCATTTGATCTTCATTCAGCTGCAAAAATCTGCTAATTATTGAAACTGGGAATGTGAAAAGCATGGATTCAGTAAAATTAGAAGTCATTCAATTATGATATTGTATAACTATTCTCAGAATAACAAAATTAAGAGGGATAGCACAGTATTTGTTGTCAAAAAGGACTGTGGGGCTTACATAATTTCATGTCAACTTGAAGTTATATAAAAGTATAGGGGTGCAACTAAGCCTGTCAATTAGGCCCCACTATCATGGTTCCTCTTTGTGAGCATGGTGTTTTCTTAAGGAGTGCCCCTTTCTCTGTTTTCACCTATTTGTGGGCCACTCTGAAACCTGACACTTCTACCACTCTTGAATCCGTGGCTTTGTATCCACCAATCTGTGTTATTCTGAATCACTGCTTGTGAATTCTTGTGAAGAGCGAATTCTTGACTATTACCAGACTTATGGATTTGAGTTGGACTGCATTTGGATGTTTCCTTGATACAAAATTAGTTCTTGATGCATAGTTATTCCTTTACTTGTATGAGTGTCACTGGATTTGTTTCTCTGCTGTGCTAGTCTGGGTAGACTAGATAAACAAACTCATAAACACACCTATGTATATGAGATAGTTTTATATAAAGGATAATTGTATATTAAGAAAACATCTCCACCCAGTCCAGCCCAAGGTCATAAGTCCAATATTAGCCCATATGTCTGATACCAATATATAAAGTCCTCTTCAGACTACAAAACAGAGAAAAACATGTCAAAATCAGAATGATCACAGGCCAGTGGGTAGAAAGTCTTCAGATCCAGTGGCATTGTAAGCATCTCAGTATTGTCGAGGTCTCTCTGTGGTTTCTCCAGCTCCAGAGGTTTGGTTCGATCAGAGTATGTCCATGTGACTTTTCCAGCTCAGGACACTAGGGAAGTTCCATGTGTCTTGTCAGCTGCAACGTTTCCCCAGGAAGTCAGCAAAGAGAGGTCAGTGTCTCCTGCCTTCAAGGAGGAAACAGCAGATTTCCCAGAATTCTCAGGAGAAGGCCAGGTTCACACAGAAACCTAATTGGCTATGATCTGATTGACAGACTAGGCTTTACCCCTTCACTCCTAATGCTGTCACATTGACACCAGATTATATAACTACCACATCTGCTCTGGTTAACCCAGCTTCACACAAAATCATTGTAAAGGTCATAAAGTTCAATGTTGTCTGTAATAGGACTCTGTCTTTGTGCCTTCATAAAAATCCAATCAACTAAACTATTGTTCAAACTTATGTACCAATTTCCAAAGCTAATGTTGAAAAAATTGGAAAATTTTATTTTATAGCTTTAGGTATAAAGTGATGAAACTGGTCATCAAAATGCATTGATAAAAATTGGTGATTCAGATGCAAACATTGTACAAAAAGAGGAAAGAATAGTACTTGGTAAATATGAATTTGGTGATGGAAATGAACCTGGGATTGCATGATATAATATTGCAAAGGGACATATTGGAAAGTGCAAAATATGATAAGGTAATAACAATTTGTAAATTATTAGGGGCTCATGGGGGAGGAGAAGGGGGTGAAATATGGGGAGCTGGAATTTAATAATTAAAAAATGTTTAAAAAGAACTAGAGGAAAGGGGGAAAGAGGAGCTTATACCAAGGGCTCAAGTAGAAAATTTTTGCAAATGAATATGGCAACATGTGTTCAAATATACTTAATAAAGTGATGAATGTTGTTTTGAATGTTATAAGAGCTACAAGAGCCCCCAATAAAATCTATATTTTAAAAAATATAGCAAATCCAAATATTTGCTCATAGCAAATAAATATCTTTCTTCAACATCTAAAAAAGGTGACTGAGTAAACACATGGTACACATGGATTTATCTGGATGGAATGTACATAAATCTAATTAACTATATATGTGGGGAGACATGATGGAGGAGTCTAATATCATCAGCTAAGTCAAGGCTTATTACTGTTGAACAGACTATCAATTGCTCATAATTTTCAGGATAAAGTTGAAGAAAATTTTAAAAAGCACCAGAAAGCCAAAATATGCCAATGAGTCTACACTACCCGAATTTTGAAGTTATCTCAGGAACAGATTTGACACATTGCACACGAATGACCTGACTAGCTGGAGGAGGACATCGCAATCATCACTTATGAAGAAAACAAAGGCTCATTAAGAAGACAGAAAAGAAGGCAAAATTCAAAGTGCAAGTCAGAAGAGTGTCTGAAATCTGCTCTTTCTAGTAGAGTTGCTGAAGCAAATGGAAGAAAGAAGTCAAAGACCTGAATAGACAATTGCTAAAGTCAGCTTGAAAAGACAAAGGGAAATTTAAAATTAAATGTGCAAAGACTTAGAGCTAGAAATACAAAAAGGAAGAATATACTCCGCATATTTGAAGTGAACAGAATGCAAGAAAACATGCAAGCCTCAAATTACAATCTTGAAAATTTCTATAGGCAAAATATTAAATGGTGCTGAAAGCACCAAGAGAAGAAGGAAGAATGCACAGAATCACATAATCAAAAAAGAAGTTGACATTTTACCATTTCAAGAGTTAGCATTTGAACAAAAATAAATAATGTTGATGGAAGAAACCCAAGCTGCACTCAAGGTATTAGTAAAAAAGGAGGTCCCAGGAATAGATAGAATTACATTTGAAATGTTTCAACAGGTGATTTAGCACTGGTAGCTCATTCTTGTTAATGCTAAGGAATTTGTAAGATAGCCTCCTGGAAGCTAAGTGAAAAAATAATCCATGTTTTTACCCTTTCCAAGCAATGATGGACCAATGCTCAAATTATAGAACAATATCAATGATATCATGTGCAAACGAAATTATGCTAAAGATCATCCAATAAAGATTTTAAGGGTACAACAATGGGGAATGGTCAGATATTTAGTAGGTTATATTCAAAGAAGGATGGCTGGGAGATCATTGCTGATATTAGGTGCCTCTTATCTGAAAGCAGAGAATTCCATAAAAATGTTCACTTGTTTTTCATTTGCTATACTCAAGCATTCAACCATGTGGATCATAGCAAACTGTGGATATATTTGAGAAGAACTGGGATTCCAGAATACTTAATTATGGTCAGGGGAACCTGCACAGAGATCAAGAGGCAGTTATGAAAACAGAACAAGGGACTACTGCGTGGTTCACAAAATCAGGAAAATTTTATGTCTGGGTTGTATTGCCTCTATACTTGTTCAGTCTATTGCTGAGAAAAATCATCAGAGAAATTAGGTTACATGAAGAAGAAAGTGGCATTGGGTTTGGAAGAAGCTTGTTAACAATTTGAGATATGCAGATGGCACAACCTTGATTAATGAAAGTGGAGAAGATTTGAAACATTTGCTGCTGAAGGTTGAAGAATGCACTCCTATGTATAGACTGTAATTCAATGTAAAGAAAAAAACTAAAAGCTCATAATTGTATCAAAAATGATGTCATGAATAAAGGAAGAAAAGAACATAGTTGTCAAGAATCTTGTATCTCCTGGATCCACAGTCAATGCTGATAGAAACAGTATTCAAAATATCAAAAGACAAGATGATTTGGGCCAATCTGTTGTACATGAAATCTTTAGAGTGCTGAGAAGCAGGATATTACTTTGGGGACTAAGGAGTGCTGATGCAACACATGGCATTTTAATCACCTCCTATGCTTGTTAAAACTGGATATTGAATAAGAAAGACCAGAGCAAAAGCTATGCATCTGAGTGTTGTGGGAGTGAAGACTGTTGCAAGTACCATGGACTGTGAAGAAAGCAAACAAATCTGCCTTTCAAAGAGCACAGTCAGAATGTCTCTTAGAAGCATATGAGGTGAGACTTCGTCTTCTGTGTTTTGAACATAGCAACTGGTGATAGACTCCCTGGAAAATGACATTTTGTTTGGTAAAGTGGAAGAGTAGTGAAAACAAGGAAGAACTTGGACAAGAAGGAATGACCCAGTTTCTGCAAGAAGGGGTTCAAATAAAAGAATAATTGTGAAGGTCTCTGAGGACAGGGCAGTGTTACCCCTGTTTTACATAGGGCCACCATGGGCCAGACTTGACTTAAGGTCACTGAATAACAATAGCAAGCAAAATCTTTGTGTTATGCTTCATACCCCTGATCCTATCAAATTAAATTTTAAAATCTAGTAAATTACACAACATACATATTTCAAAATTTTGAATAAAAAGGAAAACATAACATTAAAACTCAAGTCACAAATTTGGAAGAAGAATTGTATCACATTTATCACTGACAGAGAGCTAATTTCTGAATATACAGAATCCTAAGAAATGAAGGTGTAGAAGCAAAAAAAAGAAAAGGAAAGGAAAGCAAGAAAAACAGGAACATACAATAGTAAAAAATGACCTTTATGTGAAAGCAGTTGCAGCGTGTCCACATTAAAATAGATGTAATTGACATTACATTTTCTGCCTTTTCATAAAATATTTTGTTGGCAAGGTAATAGAGAAATATACACTCTTGTGCACCCAATGCTTAAATATGAATTAATGGAAAATTTGACAACATATAGCATGAATACATTGCCATTTACTCTTTTATCCAGCAGCAGCAGGTCTACAAAGTTACCGTAATAATACACATTTTGTAGCACACATCTACAAAATACATTCAGAATTCATTGTGCCATTTCACATAGCAAAATTATGGAAAACTATCATATATGCTTCATCACATATGATTAGGATAATCATCACTAGTGACCAAGAGACCCAAAGCATTGGCATTTATTTGATTCCAAATCATAGTCAGCCAATTGCGCTGAATAGAGCTGCCACATGTTTCTAAGGTTGAGCTCGTGAAAGTAACTGATTGCACATCTTTTCTCCTGCAAAGCACTTGGTGGGTTGGGATCTTTCTGGTTTAGAAGAGCTTAACTTGTTCCCCACCAGGACTCCTAACAGTAATAGCAAGTGCAAAGACTTGAATAATATACAAATATGGAGAAAATGAGAAAAAACATATCACCGCGAGCTATGGATTAAAGAGAGAAGGCAGAAGTTTCACTTTGTAAGAAAGAGGGTGAACATTTTTTGTGTATGTTAGTGTACATCTGCCCAATATTGCTAAAGGAATTCAAGAAGAATAGGCCACAGAAAAATGCTTTCTTTATTTACAGAGACTGTGAGGAAACAGCATATGTAAAGATTAAAGGGAATCGAATTTCACTGAACATATTTTCAAGTTAATTTGACTATTGAATCATGCTAACATATTTTTATCTTCAAGAAAAATTAAGTCAACAAGAAAAAAAAACAAAAGAAAAATTTAAGATTGAGTGTTAATAGGAACGAATACCTAAATGCATGTGACATTGATTTTGTACTCAAATAAGAGAAGAGAAGAATGAATCTAAATAAGTTCTGCATGCAATATTCTTACTATATAGTTCTGGTGAATATATTCTGTGGAACCAAAACATCTTTGGCAACAAATTTGCTGTTAGTAGCAGCATAAGTCTAGCTATTTGGAAACTCTCATGCTTATTGTATGGTTAAACCAATAAATGATAGATTGCTATCAACCAAGTTACATCATTACTGTGAGATAAAAGAATTACAATTATGTAATAGGAGCTGAGGGAAAAAATCTCATAAGGTGAGATTTATTCAGAGTAAGGTAGGAATTAATCATTTTTAAAATACGTATTTTCTAAACTGTCTGGCTAGAAGAGACACATCATAAGTTATGAGCAAGTAGTCCCTAGGATTTGATTTGCAAATTTCATTCTCCTCTGGGCTCCTAAGTAAATCTGATTCTAGGTCTTAGGGCAAAGGTCACAAGAGAAGCCTGGAAGGTATGGTTATGACAGAGTTAGAAGTTCACAAAATGTAACAGCCATGTGTCAAGAGGCACAAAATAAGTTTGAAGAGGTGCCTAATGGCCCAAACTGGGGTAATCCTTATCTCAAAAGACATTAGTGATGGAAATCTTTACAAAAGAATCCTAACAAATTTTAGAAGGGGGTGAGGGAGAGAAATGATGGCCTTCTCTTGTTTAAGTTTTTTTTCTGGCAAACATACGGACAATGAGATGTAGTAGAAAGTTGCTAGTGCTGCTGCTTCTCCCTTTTTGATGGTTAACTATGAATGCTAGATCTATTGCAGCCAATCCATGTTGTCAATGAGAAAGCCAAGGTAAAGCCATGTCTGCTATTGAGATGCCAAATTGACACTGTACCTTGAAAAATTACAATCGACTAAATTAATAACTACATATTTGTCTGTTTAAGGCATCAGAATTGGCTTTCTGCAACCCACTAGGGATCACACCTTTAAGTGAAACAGCCTGACTCATGGGTGAGATCAGGTATTTATGGAAAAAAAATTTAACACAGGACACAAAGAATCAGTCAGCTTTAATGTCCCATGTGCCACATCCCCTAGGAACCTGTGTGACTAAATACAGTCCACTACAGGCAGAAATAAATCACACCCTTAAAAGGTGTAGCAGAAAAAATGCTCCAGGCTGAATCAATTGGGCAATGTCAGGGGAAAGGAAGAAGCAAAATAGAGACCCTCAAGAGAGAGAAAGGAGGTTATAAAGAATTTGACTTGTCCCAGCATTTCCCATATCAATCACCTGGAAACCATAGGCCCACGATTCTTGGTGGAAAGCAGGTTGGTGGCAAAAAAGTGGCTTCTTACAAGTAGGGCTAAGGGGATGCCCCTTAGAAAGACCTTTCTAAGCCAAACATTCAGAAAGAAGGGCTATTGAATAAATATCCCCAAATTACGCTAGGTGTTAGGAGAGAGTTTGAAGAAAGTAGGCTGTTCGCTGGTTAGTTAATAAAATATTTAGAAGTTATTATATTATAACTTGAAAACAATAATAAATTCTGATGAGGACGGTTGATCCTGAGACCTAGCCAAGATGAAAGCTCTTGCCAAAGCAGCCCTAGCATTTGGCTTCATCACAAAGGCAATCAAGTAGATGCAGAAGCATCTGCTCTCCTACTTACTGCTCATGTTAAAATGAAAGCTATTCAATAAAATATTTACAAGTATCACTTCCACTGGTGGCTGCATAGAAATAAAATGGAGAGAAACCAAATTTATAATAAATAAATGAATAGCCACTCAGTTCACCATTCTTTGACATGAATATCATTCATAATTTCTGATTTTTAAAATCTTTGCCTTCAGGCAATACAATTTTTAAAAGTAATTAAAATAAAAAATATTTTCTACTTTTAAATGTTCAAAGTAAACAAGTTCTCTAAGTCCAAAATAAGTAAGTTCTGTCAACATAGGCAACAGAGATCTTTCCTTTTTAGAGATTAGATTGTTAACTCAGTCATAGTTGACCTGCTAACCATGTATTTTGTTGCACTTATCATGATAAAATATATCAATGGAGAAACACATTTGTCCTTCACAATGCTTATTTGTTGTCTATTTATTTCAAAGGGGAAGAAAAAGTAAAATGAGCTTATTTCTTTAAAACATATACAAAGATAAGCTAGTTGGATTTTGTCTGGAAGACAGATTTAGCAAAGACTTATTTTTTAAAAGAAGTATTAAAAGCAATTGACAATGTTATATGGTCTATTCCAAAAAGGTTGATATATCACAGGTCTAATATGTCTCAAAAATCCACTTTATACGAAAACGTCTCTTAAAAAAAGAATAACTTACTGCCACCAAATTGATTCCAACTCAGAGGGACAGTCCTGTGGGAGGTTAGATGTGCTCCTGTTGGTTTCTGAGTCTGTAACTCTTTGCAGGAAGACAAGGCCTCACCTTTCTTCCATGGAGTTCCTGGTGGTTTCAATCAACTGACTTCGTAGTTACCAAGCCACCTTGTAACCCACTATGCCAACAGGGGTCCTTTATACTCTATAAAAGGGCATTTTCTTTCACTTGGTAGCTACAAATGATAAGCAAGCAAACCTTTGCTTCACCCTACAGGTGGGTATAAAAAAGTTTGTGAAAAACTTCTACTGACTTTTAATTCAATTTGTCTATGAACTTGTGGAAGTTTCCTCACATGTAAGGGTTCTTAGCACCCTTCCTCTCTCAGGGACTGCTGACTTCCTAAATTGTTGAGGTGATGAAATAGGAAGGTCTATTACATATGTTTTTTTTTCCTGCATTTTATAGGACTCTACAAAGAGATGATATACATTACAAAGAGATGACATATATGTATTATATATAAAATGTGTTCTTTGCATCTTTCAAATCAGTCTCTTGTTTTCTTTATTTATTGAGTCAGATTCCTGTAGAATATTTGCAGAAATCCTCTCAAATTTAGGTTGACACTGCACTTGCAAGTTCCATCTAGAAATTTACAATCAGGCAGCAGCTCTGGTGAATCTGTGATTACGCTTCGAGCCACACAACGGGTGACTCAAATTCACCAGCTTCTCTGTTGAGAAAGATGAGGTAGCATGCTTCCTTAAAGATTTACAGCCTAAAACCTATATGGGGTCATTATATGTCAGAAATGACTTGAAGGCAGTGAGTCTTATTTACTAACTCATTTGGGGTACTAATTTGACTAGGAGAAGGCCTCTAAAAAGAATTATAATGGGGCAATCAAATCAGAATTTGACAAAGTTGAATTAAGAGGTTTGAGTTCTGACTAATCTCCTGCTAAAGTCTCACAAAGGGTGTTTTAATTACAGTGCTTCCCAAACGTCTAGAAAACCAAAGTCCTAAACTCATGTAATTTCCTTTATGCATCTAGCAACTGTCCTCTCACCACTGTTCCCCAGTGTCATCTCTATACCTCCCAACTCTAGGTCTTGCCATCTTCTTTTGGGGGGGGGGGGGGGGGGGGGCGCATCACTGCCCTCTGGTGGTGGGAGTAGGAGGCCCAACCTTTGCTCCTATGGAGCCGCTGCTGGAATTGAACCTCCATCCCAGTGAGCCGCAGTCCCGCACACAACCACTACGCCACGGGGGCTCAGCCCTATGTCTTGTCTTCTATCCAGCAACTGTTAATTGTCCCCATCCCCTAAGCTTGATCTTTACTTATATCCACCCCAAATCAAACTCTTTGCCATTGAAGCGATTCCAACTCCTAGCAAACTTTCAGGACAGCGTCGAACTGCTCTTGTGAGGTTCCAAGACTGTAACTCTTTCCAGGAGTAGATGCTCATTTTTCTCCCACCCTGTGCTTGGTGCTTTTCGATTGCTGACCTTTCAGGTGGCCATCCGAGACATAACCACTGCTATACCATGCATGCTCCTTGAATACTTCTTTTTTGAAAGTCAGAGCTCCCTCAATGTTTTTGGTCAAGTGGGTTAGAATGCACATCACTTACATTTCTAAAATTCAACAGTTCGTTAGGTCATGTAATGTATAAAACCGGCTCAATGCTATTCTGACTACGCAGTAGGCACTGAGGGGGCCTAGTTCTCATTCCTGTACAATTAGCATATTCTCCATTTTATTATAAAGATAATTTCTCTTTTACCAGCTGTTCTAATTACTGGGGCTATCTGGTGGCAAGGTGGCTATGATCTGAAATCCCACAGTTTGAAAGTACTAGCTGCTCTTCAGGAAAAAAAGACTAGGCTTCCTGCTCCCATAAAATGTTTCCATCTCAGACCCTCACAGAGACTGTTCTACCCAGTGGCAGTGAGTTTGAGTTTTGAGTTTGTTCTACTTATTTACACCTTTTGCAGGAGAGGAAGGTGCTCTCTGGAATGAAGAGAGCTCAACAAGGGAGGTTGCCAACATGTATTTGAAATAAATAATTGCATACGCATTTCACTTCATCTTATCATGGTGGAGACTATTTTTAGCTGTACCCAAGAATGAGAACCAGATCTACCACCATGGAGAATATAGGACAGGGGTGAGAAGGGTCTCTGGTGCCTTAGAAACACATTGTTTAGAATCCACAAGGTCACAGTTGGAAACCTCTGGCTGCCCTGTAAGAGAGTACCAACTCTGGGAAAGACTTCGCCTCACATCTCACAATGCTCTCCAGGGCAACAGGGGTGCTATGCGTCACCATCAACTCACTGGCCGTGGAGCTTTATTTTGCTTTGGCATTTTATTTGGTTTTGGTGTTGCTGTTGGATAAAGCACTCCATAAGATGTGATGGATGAGGTAGTATTTGGAAGGTGGAAAGCCCTGTGTTTATCTGGAGAAGAGCGTTCCAAGGCAGAAGGTCCCATCAGCAGAATTCCGAGGCAAGTACGTGAAAGCAGAGATGAATGTGAGAAAATATTGGACCAGATCTGGTAAAGGACTTTGATCTTATGCTAAAGTGACAGGAAGTTGTTGCAGTGCTTTCAGCAAGGATGTAACATGATCAGAGAAATGTTTTAAATGGATCACTCTGGCTATTGTGCAAAAAAAAAAAGTTGCTTTGGGCAGGAGTACAAACAAACATAATGGAAGCTATTGCACTAATCCACAAGGGAGATGTTGGGACCAAGAGGTCTTAGAAATGGCTTTTTTAAAGTACATGCTAAGATGTTGCTGTGAAAATAAGAACTTTCTCCTTTATGGGGGTGGGGCAAAGGCGGTTATTGAGCTACGTACAGTACAGACCATAAAGGGGTCCTTATAAAGTCTGAGAATCACACAGCCCAATAATTTTCTGAGAATGAGGGCAGAGAGGAGGCCACATGTGTGTTTATGCAACTGTAAATGATCGCTTATCTATCGACAGGCATAACCACAATAAGCATACCTTCAGGTTGGGGGGGGGGGGCAACGAGGTTTGAGAGTTTAGATTAAAAGAGGAAATCCCTAGAAGAACAAATGAGCTCACTTGCGGCACTTGCCTCTGGAGCTTTTCTGTTCCTTGATCTATTTTGGCCTTGTTATTTTGCATGACCTTGGCCCACCCTTTCACACACGATCCTTACCTTGTAGCTCTCTAACAAGAACTGTGATTTAGCAAGTACATAGTCACTGTTACAATCTCTCAGTACATTTCTTCCTGGAACCGGCAGACATGTTGGTGGATACTCTGGGTAATGAAGAGATGCAAGTCTCTGTCCAGATATTGCAAATAGTATCCATTGATTCTGTAGGAAGTGTTGTAGACACAAACTTCACCTGTCTTAGTTTTCTGTCTCCACTGGTTCTCAGCATCTTAGAACCATTAGAATTTCTCCACAGGAATAACCCCCAATTTTATTAATACTTCACATGACATCATTTCACATGTCAGGGTTTTCAAATCGTTAAAAAGAGCATGAGAATACTGACAACTCTTCAATAAAGGACCATCTTCCTGGCAGCCATACACTAACACAAGTCTTATAAGTCTTGAAAAGTAGCTGTGTCCTTGAATGGCACAATGGTTTAGAACTTGGCTACTAATGGAAAGGTTCTTGGTCCAAATCCATCAAGTATGGTTCTGCCGTCATACAAAAGAGATTGTCATGAGGAAGAATAAACACAAAAACAATTCGTTGAAAGTAACTGGGCTTCATGCTTCAGACACTCTTTTCTAGGAATGGCATTTTTGTGCCCTTGAGTATGGTAGATTGAAAAGAATTAAATTCCAGACTTAAATTCCCAATGTCATTTTGCCATTCTCTGTGTACTTTTCTTCACTCTCTGCCCCACCCCACCTCTAATAATCTGATGCCATTTTGCTAATCTTAACTGACACTAAGATAAAATAAAGACCTATAGTAGGGGATACTTAAGAGTTTTGAAACAGGTTTTTACTCCCAGAAGCTAGACAGAGCTGTGTTTAAATGAAGCGAAAGTGCGCTGCAAAATGAGTGAAAGAGTAAGTAAAGATGACAGGCATTAGAGGGACTTCACGTGAGTTGAGTTGGGGGAGAAGGAGGGAGGTTTTATGTTGAACTATGCTGTGTGGTTGGGTGCCATTGTCTCGGTTCTGAATCTTGGCGAACAATAGAACAAAATATGCCCCAGTCCTGGGCCATCCTCTCAATCACCAACACCTCTGCTGGGTCCCTGGATTGCAGCTTTGAGGTTAAAGCATTGCATTGAGAGTCTTCCAATTTTTAACCTATGTCCTTCTCTAGGTGCAGCTTCTTCATGATGACATGCCCCAGGTATGTGAGGTCAAGTCTTACCATCATTGCTTTCAACCAGTACTCTGGCTGTACTTCATCAAGATTGATTTGCCCATTATTCTGGCAGTCTTCTTTATCAATAGATAAAAAAGATTCTGTATGCAGAGTAGGCGATTGAAAATACCATGGCTTGGGTCAGGCACATCTCGATCCTCACAATGACTTTTTTTGCTCCCTAACACTTTTGAGAGACGATTTGCAGCAGTTTGGATGAAAATAACATATGGTTTGATTACTTGAATCTTGTGGAAGTTAATTGAGGATTCAACTAGAATAAAAAGTGCTATAGGAACTACAATACTTTCTCCATTTTTATTATATTGATTATTAGTGCAATTTTGGAGATTTTAGCAGTTTTATCTATATTGAAAAATGTAGTCTGAATCTTCAACAATAAGTGCTTCAATTCTTTTTAAATTTCAGCAAGAAAGTTTGTGATTAATATATTGCAAGTTGATAATGAGTTTTCTTCACTGATGCTATATAATTTTTCACTTCTCAGATCATTTACTATTTATATATCATACTATATATTTACTACATATACTATATATATAATGGTAAATGAATAGTAATACAATTCCTTTCCTGAATTAGAACATAAAGTATTCCTTTGTTCTATTTGAATGACTATCTCTTGGACTACACGGATTTCACAGAAACACAATGAAGTGTTCTGGAGTTCTCATTCTTTGCAATGTGATCCATCACCTGGTATAATACATATAGTTAAATCCATTTCCATAGTCAATGAAACACAAAGCAACATCTTCCTGGTTTTCTCTGCTTTTAGACCAGATGTATGTACTGATCCGTAAAGATGTCCTTTATTTCATGTCCTCTTCTGAATCCAACTTGAGTTTCTGGCAGTTCCTTGCTGATGCTCTATTGCAATTATTTTGAAATGATATTAAGCAAAATTTTACTTTTGTGTGCTTCTAATGATATTGCTTGATAACTTTTGCATGATCTCAGGTCACCTTTGTTTGGAATTTTATTTTTGTGATCTCTTCCAGCGGGAGTTCTTATTCTTTTCCCTGTGGACAGCCCATCACTCAATAGTGCAGGGCACACATATGTCTTTCCTCTGACCTAGGCTTGGGGTCCTTGTCTCAAGACAGACATATGAATCTGAGTGCCTACTGACCAAGGAAACTCTGACAGGAGAGTCTGGAATGTTTTAATAGTCAAGCCGTTAGCAGAGAGAAACACAGACTTGTAGAATGACTGATGCACAACTGAAATAGCAAGCTAGTATACCTTTCATAATGATTGCAGAGTTTTAAGCTTTCCTTGCTAATCCAACAAAAATCAGAACAAATTAAAATTCAGGGGTGGTCTGAAAATGGCAGTGAGTCTAAGTTAACAAATGACTTCAATTCTTTACACATCCATTTCTGGTGCCATTGTGCTGAATAAGTAGGCTACTAATCTAAAGGTAGGCTTTTCAAAATCATCAGCTGCTCTGAAGGAGAAATATAGGGCTGTCTACCTCTCCCATGAAGAGGTACAGCTTTGTCAACACACAGGGACAGTTCTACTCTTTTCTATAGGGTCTCCGGGAGAAGGCATCAACTCTATGACAGTGTGTGAGTATATGTGGTCCACAGAGATGTGGGTAATTTGACTGCATTGTATTGACTCATCTTTGGTGCTCTACTACCAACCCCACAATTTATTCTTCATATTTGCTCTGTCACTTTACAAATTCACTGCACAGTGATCTGCTTTCATAATGATTGCAGGCAAGAAAACAGTATTAGGCAATTTTACTCCGTAACACATGTATCTCAATGAGTCAGAATCAAATTGAGGGCAATTTATTTATTTTTTTAAGATTTGGACTCAATGTTTACTCCTGCTTGCTTCTTTTCTACTAACCTGAGTTAAAGAAGAGTGAAAGCTTCAGAAATGTTATAATGTATATGCTTAAGCATATTCAGAGGTTTAAAACAGAGAACAATATTGTGGCATGAATATTGTATCGAGAGGCATTTCTGTAGGATAATCTTTGTATTTTTCAGTTACTCAGAATGTTTTACTGTTATTTTTATTAAAACTATAATTCTTATTAAAATATATTTGTTAATGGACACAAAAAGTGATAGAAAGCTTCTGGCCCTCTCCCTGCTTTTCTCTGTAATGAAAATAGCTGAGATATTTTCTGTAGCAATCCGACTTTTACATTGAGGTCAGGGTACCTACTGTGAAGGTTCAGTATCTCTCTCAGACTTAGCCTTGAGCTTAATGATGCTCATGTTGAATTTTCTTGCCTCCAGTATGAAAGAACACATTTTGTAATTTTTCTATGGTTGGTCCTACATGATTTTTTAAAAAAAAATCTGATAATAGATTAGCTTTCATTTTGATCTGTTCATAGTTTATTTCTGGAAATAAGTGACTAGAATACATATTTCACAAAATTCTTTTCTGCAAAAGCAGCATACTAAATCCTCCAGTGACTGCATCTATCCATACTTCCTTTTCACATCAGAATATGCAAAAACAAAGCAAAAACCTCTGTTCCTGTTCCTGGCAATTAGTGACTTCTTTTCGTAGAACCTGAATTTCACTGCACAAACTTCTGCAATTCCTCGCCTTTCTTTCATATTTAAGTTGGTCACTTTGGGTACCAAGACCTTTACAAGGTATAATGTGAGCTCAGAGATATTGTTTCCATAGTAGCATGACTCTCTAGTGCACTCTCATCAACAATTTCAGCCACTTCTGTCAACTTAAGCTTGATACCGTCAGATGAAAACAGACAGCTAAGTAAGCTACTTCAACTATTGGAATGATATAGTCAAATAATCTTTCTTCTCTCCTTCAAAACTCTCCTTGAATGGCAATTCTAGTAAGGCATTTTTTATTAAGTGGAAGTGAGATGGACGTGAATTGCTGGTCCTTATTGAACTATACAGATATTTTTCCTATCCTTATCCTTGCCATATGTGTAAATCAACACTAGAAAATGAATAAAATAGATGAAGCTGTACCATTAACAAACACTCAGTAAACCTTCCTCATCATGTTTTCTTCTCCTTTATTGTTATTTTGACCCCTTTAGAAACAAAATTCTGATCAGCTATGGATAATATATGTAATTGCTTGAAAAGTACAATGTACTTAAGCTGTACATGAACTACTTGTCTCTTCCATTTTTTATTGAAATATTATAAATCTGTACTGAGGACATGCATTAGCAATGTTCTATTTGAAGATATATCATCAAATAGAACAATATATCTTCTGAATTTGCTGAGGTAAATTAGTTGCCAGAAATTTGGACAGCTTTTACAAATTTTGGTCTCTCTCTGTTGCTCCTCCCATCCCCTTCAACTTCTCTTTTTCTCTTTATTTAAAAAATTCACTTAGCTCAAATATTTTAAAATAATTATAATCAATTTTTAAAGGCATACTCTCCTTCAGAAGCTCAAGTTTGGAGTTTTGAGTGTTTTCAGTGTGTTAATTGACAGCCATAAAAACCTAACTGCTTTGGACTGTTTTTTGCTAAGTGTTTCCATGATGTGTGCCTAGATTAATGAAAGGAAGTCTTAAGTTAGCAATCACCTACAGTTTTATTGACAAAGGAAGCTATTCTATTTTTTGTTGTTACTTTGAATTTTTTATTAAATAATTTTATCATAGGCTGTACAACTCATCACAATCCACACATACATCCTTTTTGTCAAGCAGTTTTGTAAATTTGTTTCCTTCATAGTTCTCAATATACTTGTTTCCTACTTGAGCCCCTGATATCTGTTGCTCATTTCCCCACTCCCCAATGAACCCATGATAATTTATAAATTACTATTATTTTCCCATATCTTACACCATCAGACGTCTCCCTTCACCCACTTCCCTGCTGCCCAATCGCTAGGCAGGAGATTATATGTAGATCCTTGTAATTTGCTTTCCCTTTCTACCTTCCCTTCCCTCCACTCTTCCCTTCTCACCCTTCTCACCCCTGGTCCTGAAAGGTTCTTCTGTCTTGGATTCCTTGTGTTTCCAGTTCCTATCTTTATCAGTGTGTGTCGTCCGGTCCAGCCGGATTTGTCAGGTAGAATTGGGATCATGATAGTGGTGGTGGGGGGTGGGGAGAGGAAGAATTTAAGAACTAGAGGGACATTGTATGTTTCATCCTTGCTACACTGCACTCTAACTGGCTCATGTATTTTGAAGAAACTTTTTAGTAATTCATTAGTCATGATTCCTGTGACTGTTGTTGTGTGCTTTCAAGTTGATTGCTATTCAAAGAGGAAGTAGATCTGCCCAATAGGATAGGCTAAACAGTCATCTCATTGGGAACAGATGGAAGGCTTTCTCTTGGGGAACATCTGGTGGATTTGAACCGTTGATCTTTTAACAACCAAATATTTGGGCAACCAAGGTTCCTTCATTTAGGAATATAAGGTGAGAATCAACTTGATGGCAACGCATTTTTTAGCATATGTTGGAATTGTATTGGTACCCCCTCTGATTCAAGCATATACCAACCCATGACTGATTTCATTATGTGTGCTTGTGTGTCAGACTCTAAGTTTGAAGAATGATTTATACTAGAAGTAGTCGCAGTTTCCTAATCAATAGCTGACAAAGACTGGTCACTGATTTTCAAAAAACAAAAACAAGATGATGCTAGCTTAATTTGTAATGTTAAAGGAATCATTTTTTAAAAGGTGCTGAGGCTATTTCATATACTTTTTAAAGTGTTGATCTCAGAGCAGTTCAAGGAAGACCTTTTCACAATCAGTTTGCAGCTATTCAGTTGGAGAGTCAAGCAGAGACCACTCAACCACACATTACCAACAAGCAAAAGAGAATTGGATATTTATAGTCCTTTTTTACCTCTCTAGTCATCCATTTCACTTTTTTCATTGATTGTTCCAGAAAATAGAAATTTAAAAACAACGGGAACTGGCAGAGTGATTGAAAACAGTCCTTTAGAGCAAGTAATTGGAAATACTTTTATTAATGCAATTGATATTATAATAAAATAAAAATACTTAAAAGATTATAGACCATATATTCCTGATCAGATTTCCTAGCTCCATTGGAAGCTAATAATTATTTATAGTATTTTAGAACACTTAATAAAGTCATAGTATAGTTCCTGATTATTATATACTGCATGATAAATATGTTTATATGATTACTTAAATTGAGACTAAAAGGTACATATTATTAATTAATTCATGAAATTTGGACTGTGAAAGTAAGTAATAGTAAGACATATTTGAAGGTGGAAAAGTCATTAAAAATGTCATAATTAAGTAACTCATTTGAGTTTCACCACTTTGAGAAGTTGATAGATACAATTAGATTCACTGTACAGATCAAGAATGTGAAATGGGGGGTGGGGAAAAAAAGAATATGAAATGTATGATGTTATACTTGCACAGACTTTGGAGCTTTCATAGATTCAATTCCAAGTCATTGCATTAAAGCATATATTGCCAAAATAATGCAAGTCATACAGATACTTTGGTTTCCTAGGGCATACAAAGGTTATGCTTACACTATGCCTATATCTACTGAAAGAACCCTTGTGGTACTGTCAGGTGAGCATTCGATTGCTGTCTTCAAGGTGGAAAGTTCAAATCCTTAGGAAACATCTGATTCTCTATATAAAGTCTCTATGTATGAGTCTCTATTTTGTGTAAAAATTACAGGCTTAGGAATCCTAGATAGGATTACTCTGAGTCAGAATCAACACACTAGCACTGAATTTGTTCATTGATAGTTCACTTAGTGTGCAATTACACTACGAAAGAGTTTGAAATATTATGAGAATTACCAAAATATGATCAGAAATATGAAGCGAGCAAACCTTATTGGAAAATTAGAGCCATTAGATTTGCTTAACAGATGGTTGTCACAAGCTTTTCACTTGTAAAAATTGCATAACTTCAAAGCTCAAGAAATTGAAGCACAATAATGCAAAGCATGAATATACTCTGTCCTCCAAGGTTCATGGATTGTCAATGGGATCTCCTAAAAATTATACCTATACACTTCTCAAAGGACATAAAAGAACTTACAAACTGGGTGAGGGTCATTGTGAAATTAGGTAATCTGAGAAAGATCTAATCTCTAAAATTGAAAGAAAGCATCAATAACTAAGCAACAAAAGGTAAACAATCTTAGTAAAATATCAGCCAAGGAAATGAACACATGTTTGTCAAAGAAGTCAGGCAGTCAAAGAGACACACAGAAATGCCCATGAGTGTTAGTCATGAGAAATGCCAATCCAAACAATAATGAGATATCATCTTATTCCTGTAATAATATGAAAGTTTAAAATAAACAAAACATGACAACCTAACTAACCATAAAACAGTCAATGCTGACATGGGTTTAGGAAGAGCAGAACACTCATGTTTGGGGGCTCAGATTGGAAAATGGTATAGCCACTGTGCAAAAGGATCTGGAGAGTCTTGAAAAGTTCAAAATCTGTATAATCTAGCAATCTCATTACTAGGAATATGTGCCAGAAAAATAATAACCATATAAAGATAGCGATAATACATTCATATTCATTGGAGCATTATTCACAATAGCAAAAGCATAGAAATAAACTAAGTGTCCATCTATGGAAAAACGGGTAAGCAAACTTTGATGAATGCACCTAATGCACATATGCAAAATTGAAAGCTGAAAATTTATCTGTGAAACATGACATGAAGGAATCTTGAGAACATTATGCTGAATGATAGAAGTCTGTCAGAAGAGGACAAATATTGTATCTGACTACTATTAGAAAAATAATGTCAAGAAAACCTTTAAAATTAGAATCATTCTTTGATGACTATCATGGATAGGAGGGGAAGCAATAAAAAATCATGAACTAAAGAGCAGACTTGTGTAAATGTGTCTGAAAGGGGTGGCAATGCAAGATAAGTGCAAATGTATTACAAAATCATAGATGCCTTTATTTGACAAAAATATCAAAATATGAAATTACTGTTTCTTAACTTATGATATATCTAGGTTTATGTACTGGGGGTCAAATGGTTATGTTTTGGGCAGCTAATTTTAAGGTCAGAATTTAAAAAACACTACAACTTTCTCTGTGTAGACAAATAGAGCTTTGCCCTCTTATAAAGAGTTGCAGTCTCAGAAATCCATGGAGACACTTCTAAATTGTCCACGTAGGTCTCAATGAGTTGGAATTGACTTAATGAGGGTGAGTTTCCCTTTTTGAGGTCTATGCACTTCTCAAGGAAATGTTTCTATTTCTCTAATCCTTCCCCAACAAATACTGAATTTTTACATATTTGCCACATCAAAGAATAAAATATAAACAAAACCAGTCATCTGTGAATGACTCAAATCATGCACCTTGTAAACAGAATTTAAGTTTTGAGAACATAAAGATGCATGAAGGAAGGACATCATGGTGGAGGAGTGAGTGGGGTAAGGTTTATTAGCGAAATTCTTATAGAACAATTGTTGCTATTGTCCAAGAATGAGAAGGTGCGTTTTCATGATAAAAATAAAATAAAGTAATTCCTACAATTTCTCCTCATCATTGTAGTTTTCAGTACTCTTAATACTTCTTCTCCATGAATATCCTATGTCTGTGAAAATATCTCACGTTATTAACCTTCGGTACCCCAACAAAAGAGTTGCAACAACCTACCTAGTTTTCTTCTTTGTCTTGAATTCCTGAATTTAACAAGTCTAGTTGATGTCTGTGCCAGCAACTGTTTTAATGGGACTTTTTTTTCCCTTGAAAGCATATCACTGAGACAAAGATAAATGGACTACTGATGAATGTTTTCTATAGTCAACACTCTTCACAGAGGCATAGAATAGTTTAACATGTTTTATTTGGAATAATTCCAAGCAAACTTGAATTGGAAACCTTGTAGCAATATACTTTTTGATTTGTTCTACTACATATACATATAAGTTGACAAATGTGGGAAGATAATGGGAGCATACCCATTAGTATATAGAGGTAACTGTTGTTAGCTGCCCTTGGTTCCGTTCTGACTCATAGCAAGTCTATGTGCAACAGAACAGAACACTAATTGGTCATGCTTCATTCCTATGATTGTTCTTGTATTTCAGCCCATTGTTGCAGATATTGTGTCAGTCCATCTTGCTGAGGTCCTTTCTTCTCTTTGCTGCCTCTCTACCAAGTATGATGTCCTTCTCTAGGGACTGGTGTCTCCTAATAACATGTTCAAAGTAACATGACATGAACTTTCTTCATCCTTGCTTCTAAGGAACACTCTGGATCTACTTCTAATACAGATTTATTTGTGCGTTTGTCAGTCCAGGTTATTTTCAATATTCTTCATGAGGGCACAAATTACATTTTTTGATTCTTCTTTGGTCTTCCTTATTCAATTCAATGTTGAATTTTCACATGCACATGAGGCAGTTGAAAATACTATGGCTTGGGGGAGCCCTGAGGAAACATTCTTGCTCTTCAACACTCTCAAGAAATCTTGTGTAGCAGATTCACCCAATTCAATGTGTCTTTTGATATTTCAACTGGTGCTTCCATGAATATTTATTATGTATCTATGCAGGACATAATTTGTGACATCTTCATTCTTTTCTCTATTGTGATATTAATTTTGGTCCCGTTGTGAGAATTTCGGACTTATTTACATTGAGTTGTCATCAATAATTAAGGTTACAATCTTTATCCTTCATCAGCAAGTGTTTCAAGCTCTCCCCAATTTCAGCAAACAAGTTTGTATCATTTGCGTGCAGTAAGTTCAATTATGATATCTCAAACTTCCTCATATAACCCAGTTCTTCTGATGATTTGGACAGAATGCAATTTGAATAGGTATGGTGAGAAGATGCAACCTTGACACCTACATTTGTGATGACAAACCATGCAGTGTTCTCTTGTTCTGTTCTCTGTTCTGTATAAACTCTTAATTTATACACAAATTTTGCAAGAGCACAGTGAAGTGTTCTACAACTCTAATTCTTCTCAAGGTCATCCATAGATATTTTGTGATTCACAGAATTGATTTACTTTGTTTTGTTTTGTTGTTTTGGGGGACATCACTGCCTCTGGTGGTCATGGGAGCTACCCAATGCTGCTCCTGAGAGCCGCTGCTGGATTTGAACCGCTAAACCCACGGGCCACAGTCCCGTACTCATCCACTTACACCTGCGCGACTCAGCCCTAGAATTGAATTACTTTGTATTGTCAGTAAAACGCAAGTTACTTTTTTTATCTTCTCTGCTTTCAGCCAAGATCCATCTGACATCAACAATGATATCCCTTGTGCCATGTGCTCTACTGAATCTGACTTAAATTCTGGATTCTCTTCACAACAATTGCTATAACTGTTCTTGGATTACTCTCAGCAAAATTTTACTTGCATGTAATAGTAATAGTATTGTCCTATAACTTGAGCATTTGGGGGGAATCACCTTCTTTTGAATAGGTCAAAAAATGGATCTCTTCCAATCAGTTGGCCAAATAGTTGTCATCTTCCCAATTTCCTGCCACAGATTAGTAACTGTGTTTCATGCCTCATGATTCAGCTGTTGAAATATTGGTTGGTACCCCATCAATATTTGGAAAATTGTGTTGGTCTAATACTTTCAGTGCAACTTGAACGTCTTTCTTTGGTACCAGTTATTGTTCATATTTTACTTGTTGAAACATCAACTTTTTTTGGGGGGGGGGTTTCAGTGAATCTCTGTATTCTTTCCACTTCATTTGATACTTCCTGAATCATTAATTCTTTTCCCCATAGAATCTTTCACTATTGGAACTTGGGCTTGATTTTTTACTGTTGTTCCTTAAGTGGTTCTCAACCTTCTTAATGCAGCAACCTTTTAATATAGTTCCTTAGGTTGTGGAGACCCCCAACCATAAATTTATTTTTGTTGCTGACTCATCACTATAATTTTGCTACTTAATGAATTGGTGTACTCTGTGGAAGGGTTATTCAACCGCCCAAGGGATTATGACCCACAGCTTGAGAAACACTGTTTTAAGGTATGATGAATGTGTGGTTCCTGTTAGGTTTCCTAACTTTGGGTCTTTTCCCAATTCATTAGATTATACTTGGTTTTCTGAGTCTGTTCTTTGCACTGTTTGTTCAGATTTGACTTCAGCATTTCTTACACTTGCCCTGGCTATTCTAAAATTCTGTGTAAGTTTCTGACAAACCATTGGATTTTTCCACTTGAATGATGTTCTTGAAGTCTTTCTGAACTCCTCAAGTCTTCTGCTATTGTTGTTCAATTCACCAAATCTGCTCTTAAAGATGTTCTTAAAATTCAATTGGGATAAACTCTGGGTCATATTCTGCCTCTCAGGGACTTTTCATATTTGTCTTCAGCCTCAGTCTGTTTTTACACATGATGGTCTATTCCACAGTCAACCCCTTTCTGGTTGTAGTTGCTGAAATTGAAATTCCCCATCATCTCTTCCCCTGAATCTTATAAATTTTCTTTCTGTATATTCCATCTGGAGAAATTCAAGGGTATAGTAGCAATTTGTGTTATTCAAAAAAGTGTTTTCTTTGAACAATCATGGGTACTGCAAAATTCTATCAGGAAATCCCAGCTTTGTTTCTATCACAGAGGTCATATTTCCCGGTGAATCTTCTTTCTTCTTTGGAACTTTTAAATTCAAAGTGCCAATAATTATTGATGCATCTTGATTGCATATTGATTGCATGCTTGACCATTTTGAACTGAAGAGATGAGGAGAATCCTGCAATTTCTGCATCACTAGTTGTAATGGTTGGTTCATAAATTTGAATAATAGTTGTGCTGATTGGATTTCTTTGTATGTAAAGAGATATTATCCTATCACAGGCAGCATTACAATTCAAAATAGATCTTAAAATGCTTTTTTTATGATGAATGCAGCACAATTTCTTTTGAATTTGTCATTCCCATGATAGTAAACAATATGGTTTTCTGATTCAGAAGAGCCAATATTAGTCTATTTCACCTCATCAAAAACTAGAATATTCACCTTTTGCATGCCATTTCCTTGTTGATGACTTCCAATTTTCCTGGACTCATACTTCATGCATTTCCAGTTCTAGTTATGCATTGATATTTATAGATATTTGTTCTCCTTTTAAGTCATGTCCCATCAGCAAGTGAAGGTCAGGAAAGCTTTATCTTTGACTTTATTCCATTCACGTCATTATGGTAGACTCTACTTTGAGCAGGCATTCTGTGTTAGTCAGGGTAGAGTAGAGAAACAAATTCATAGACATACAAATGTGTATTAGAAATAATTTTATACACAAGAGCAATTGAATAGTGAGAAAATATTACAGCCCTGTCCAGATATGTCCATAAGTCTGATATTATCCCATCTGTCCAATACTAATCTACAAAGTCCTCTCCAGACTCACAAAACCCATGCAATGATGTTGAATGCAGGTCAATCACAGGCCAGTGGGTAGAAAGTCTGTGGATCCAGTGACCATAGAAACATCTCAGCACTGTCAGTGATCTCCATATGGTTCCTTCAGTTCCCAAGGCATGGCATCTATCAGTGTAGTACCATGTGTCTTGTCAGTAGAGCAACTTCAAGGGAGTGACTGGGGGCCTGGAGAGAGAGAGAGAGAGAGAGAGAGAGAGAGAGAGAGAGAGAGAGACTTTCACCTCCAAGGAGGAAATTCAAGAGTTCCCAGAATTCTGAGAAGGCCATGCCCACACAGAGGTCTCTTTAGTTATATCTTGTTTGGCAGGCCAGACTCCACCCCTTTACTTTTAATCCTCTCAAATTGAAACCTGATTATAAAACTACCACACTTTTCTTTCCTCAGTCATATTATGTCTACTTTCCAACCTGAGGGGCTCATGTTTTGGCATCATCTCTTACAATATTCTGCTTCTGTTCATGAGGTTTTCAGTATCTGACAATGTTTCAAAACTATTCATCAGGCTATCATGACTTCAGAAGTATACAGCCTATTCCTTTCATAGTAGTCTTTTCTTAGTTTGGAAATTTTGCTGAAACCTGTTCCCTATTTGAAATAGCAGTGACATAGCATCCAGTACTACACAAGCCACCAGTATGACAGTATACAGGTAAGTGGTGGATATATAGCTATAGAAGAGGATATCTCTGCAAATGTATTTGAAAAGTCTTCAAATATATTCTTGGATGTAGTAAAGAATATGAAGGACAACATTCTTAAATCTTCTTAGCAATCACCAAACATTTTAAGTCACAGGACTTAAAGGGCTAGTGACTCAGTCTCTAGGATCACCAAGAGCACTGGTATAATGGAATACACAAAGACATCCTTCTACATTCTACTTGAGAATGGCCTTCTAAGGTGCAACTCTTCCAATTTAGAAGAAGGGAGAGTGTGGCAGCTACATAATTTCTTGTCAATCTAAGTGTAGGGGTGGAAACTAGCTGGTCATCCAGGTCACAACTTAATGACATCATTTGGAGGTGCAACGGTGATAGATAGTTCATTGGAGTCCAGAACCATACTTACTGCCTTCCCTTTCCTGCTGTTTAGACACTCAGAGAGTTGAAAGAGGCAAATTATGATCCTCACTAGAGTTGAGAGGCTTCCACTGCCAATAAATTGATAAAACTTCCCACCCCAGGACAAGTGACCTTCCTGCATTTGAAATCATTGCATGGGTTACATGCATCTAAAGAGGAATTTATGGACACATGTGGGATGAAGGCTAATGTGGATGTGAATCTGGACTTGAATCTGGACTGGGCTGGGATTTTTTCCCCCAATATACAATTGCTATTTTATATAAAACTCTTTCTTATATGCATGAACATCTATGAACTTGTTTCTCTCATCAACCTAGTCTAACACAAAGAGTAAAGAACATAAATGACTCAAAGGATAAAAAAAATCAGACTTAAAGAAACAATGTATCTAAGGACTAAGCAGAACAGCAACAAAGAAATCGAAATTCAATGTCATTTAGCCATTGCTAGATCATAGCAACTCCATAAGACAGGCCAGCCCTATCCCCTTTGAGTTTCTGAGACTAACTATTTACAGGAAGAAAAATACCCTCCTTCCTTCTGATGAGCAGCTCTGGTGGTTTTGAATGTGTGGAACACAGCTCAATGTGTAGCATTTACATAACCTGGGCCCTAGTCCAAGAAACACTGCTCAAGGAGGGAAAAAATAGGGCAGAAAAATAGGAGATGGGGCAGTGCCTACTGCATATGATAACTGTATTTTGTTAATGTTTGAGGGAAAATGCCAGGAAAAAAAGATAATTGAACATAAATAAGTCAACAAGGGAGGAATGTAAAAGGAGTTAAAGTGCAAAATGAAAGACTTCAGCCTACCTTCATCATCTCTACTCTCTCTCTAGCAATAGAGAACAAAAAAGAAATTGGTTCATTTTCTATCACATATATGGCGACAGGGATATTGCATTCAGGTTTTTATTTAAGGGATTCTTAGGAACATTGAAAAAAGGAAAGGGAGTCTACAAGAGCCAGAGATCTGTTACATCAGGAAATAATGAAGAACATACAGATGAGCAGAGGTGATAGGAAAAACATTGTGAGGCAGACATGAAAAATAATGCTGACCCCTAAGGCAAAATTTGGAGGCATTAGTTGTGCAAAACTCTGAAGCCCAAATCTGGATGAGCAGTCCCTGTCGCTAAGTCACAATCTGAATCCAGTACGCTCAGTCTATCTGAGCCTGACCAAGCGTGAGAACATTCATCAAGTTCTTGATAGACAACAGCGCCCATCCATGAGAAATCTCATTTCTGGACATTCTGCAGTCCTTGACCTTGAAAGCAGTTCTGGGCTGATAGTCTAACTTGAAACATGATTATTTCTCAAAGAGAAATGCACTTCTGGCCTTCTGCTATGATCGCAAATGCTCAGTCATTTCATACACATAAACCTGGCATTAAAAAGATGTAGCTGTATACATGGCAAGACCCAAGAATGCATGAAATACTTATCACACCAGTAAGTAATAGATAGCATTAGGGAATTCAACATAATTACAGATACAAACACCTATACCTGCCTTGCTTTATAGCTCCCAGGAAAATCCTGGCTGTCTGACAGCAAGATATACAAGGTAGTCCTTGTAAAAGACTAAAATATTGCAAACAATTTACAAATAATTTAGGGGGTCATAACCCAACTAAAGAACCTACTAAGGAATCTTAAAATGCACTGGAATCTATTGGAAGATATATGTTTTCCTCTGAACAAGTAGGATAATGGTATTTTTCTGTCCTCTCTTCCTGTATTATTGTGTCTTTGTTTATCCCAAAACTATCTGTAAACCTGGTAAAGAAGTGATAACCTATCTATTTATCTATCTATTTATCATGTGTCTATCTCTCTATCTATCCATCATCTATGTAGTTAGTATATTATTGATTACTACCTATATATTGAATTACCTATGGCCTTTCTGCATTCCAGGCAGGATACAAAGTTTTAAAAATGTATACAATTCATATAAAAATGGGATAATCCTACAATTATTAATAACAAACAAGAGTTATTATTACAACCAACAATAATTTTAGGTATATTTTATAGATAAATAGAGATACCTACTTGTTAAAAGAATATCAAGTTGAGGATATAGATTTAGGTCCCTACATGGATTTTTTTGATACTATAAACATTATTTAATCTGAGATAGTAAGACTCATTTTTATATTGTATATTTACAAAGGAATTATTTTTTGACATACTTGTGACATACATACATACTTTGACATACATACAAGAGAAGCTGACCCTGATTCCATTTATCTTACTTATCAACTAACCATCAGTCTTTGCTCCTCTTATCCTGACTGAGACCCATTGATTAGTAGGCTCCTTAGCAACTCATGTTCTTCTCTCCAATCATCAAAATTCTATGTATGTCCAGGGTCAAGTATTCTTTTTCCAAACATATTTTTTCTGGTCATGTATGTTATTATAATTACATAATTTAAGAAAGCGCTATTTAAAGCAAATATACAATGAGAAAAAAGAAAAGTGTGGTGCTTTGAAGAAAATTATGTTGAATATTTTTAGAATATTTGTTAAAGGTAAGTTGAAAAGTAGTAAACTTGTAGTCTCATTACTGGATATTGAAGGTGAGTCTGACAACGTTAGAATACATCAGGAAAAATGTAATATATGCAAGAAATTGCATATTCAAAATTTCATTTTTAAAAGAAAGTTTAATGTACCTCATCAAAGATGAGATCTTGAAACTCTGCTAAAAGAGTGGTGAATGGGTCTCTATTTGTAATGCTTAGTTAAAATAAAATGTCATGTGTATGTGCATCTTTTGAGAAAAATAATGATCTTCTTGAATAGATTTTTATAGGTTGACTTACTCCAAGCTGGCTAAACAAAGAATTCCTCTTTATTTGGAATCCCAAGGCATTGTAAATGGGTGATGTGCTACACTGGTACTTGAAAGATTGGTAATTCAATTCTACCCAGAGGGACCATGCAGGAGAGGCCTAATTCTCTACTTCTGAAAAATCATGGATCATAGTTTTGCTATAACACATGAGTGATGTATGAATCAGAATGGTCACTGGTAAATGCTTTTAGCTTACTTTATTCCTCTTGAATGTGTTCATCTATAAATTGCAGTTAGTTCATATTCATACCCTTAAAATGATTATTTGCTCACTTTATTGTGATTTATGTATTTCAAACAGCACCACTTGATACAAGAGATACATTCATTCATGTGGTCTTTTTTCTTTAGAAAGCTAGCCATACATTAAAGTTAATATATTTCATTCACTATATTTTGTATTACTACTTGCATTTGCTGTAATAATAGAAGCTATACCACCAGTATTCCAAAATGCCAACAATTCACCATGGTAGATAGGTTTTATCAGGAAGGGGAAAAGTGGCAATCCAATGCTAAAAGTCCTGGTCACTAAAAGCTTGAAAGCAGAAGAATAATGTCTGACAGAATGCCATAAGAGTAGCTGCTCAGGCTGAAAGTCACGTGAAATACCACTGGGTGAGAGTTGCCTCCTAAATTAGGTTGACTTTAAAACACAGACTAAAGAAAGCTTTCCAGATCTTCATTTATTGATGTGACATGATCCAAATGAGAAGAGATGATTGTAGAAATTGATTAATAATCATAATTCGAAATGTATAAGCACGAATCTAAAAAAAATTGAAAGTCATCAAAAGTGAAGTGAAATTCATAAAGATTAGTGTCCTAGGCATTAGTGAGCTGAAATGGCCTAACACTGAGCAATTTGAATCAAACAATCTTATGGTATACTTTTCTGCAATGACAAATTGAAGAGGAAAAGCATCAAAATCCTTGCTTAAAAGAACATTTCAAACTAATATCAATACATATCCATCAGCTCACATTAAGCGACTATTACTTAAATTTGCACATCAACCAGATGCCATAGATGGGGAAAGTTAAGTTTTTAGCAACTTCTGAGGTCTGAAATTGATTAATCATGCGGTCAAGAGGCTTTGCTAATTACTGGTGTTGGACTATGAAAGTCGGGGAAAAAGAAGAATTGACAGTTGTAAAATAATGGTCTTGGAGATAGATAACTAATCAACAGAGTCTGTTAACTGTTGGAACCACCCAGGGATTCCACATGCAATTCTAGTCAGGCATTTCTACAAAGTATAACAAGTATGAGTGCTGAATGAGTGCAGAATGACAGCTGAACGATTCTTCTCCTTCTTAGTCAGATACTTTCCGATGTGCCTGTGAGATAGCAAGAAATATGTTTCTTCCCAAGGGCATTCAAGGTCCTCACCTTCATGGGTGCATCTGAGATGATGTTTTTTGAATATACCAGAGGGTACCTGTCACCCACCCTCCCCCCAGGTCTCCCCAAATGGAGTTGCACTGGGTGGAGTGGAGTTTTTGTAGTATACATTTCGTCCTCTAGTCAAGCATCCAGCAACTCACTCTGAATTACTGCACCCACTAACATCTTCTGGGAAGGTTCTCTCTGGTCACAGTGCATTTTCAGGTAAAAGTGGTTTCACTCAAACCTTGCCTTTAGTGATAGCCGATTTAAGAGAAGAGTGTGCAGCTGTGAAATTTTGTTTCTTGTTCGGGAAAAATGTCACAGACACAGTTCTGACGTTGAACATACCTTGTTAAGGATAACACTATGGGAAAAACTCAAGTGTATGAGTGTTGTTTTTTTTTTTTTTTTCATTTCAAAAAAGGAGAAATATCCGTGAATGACAAATCTTGTTCTGAAAGCCAGTTAACTTCCTGAATGGCTGGAAATGTCCATTTGTATGTAGTGCATTTAGAGTTTGTTTCACCAGATCAGATTGCTAATTAAGCTTTCTACTTAGAGGTTCTGAAAAGATTGCATGACTGGGTGGAACAAATAAGGCCTGATTTGTGCCATACAGGGGTCTGCTTTTACCATCACAACAATACACCTGTTCATGCAGCCATCTTCACGCACCAGATTTTGGCCTCAAACAGCAAGGCTTTCTTGCCCCCAGGCACCTAACTCACCTGACTTCACTCTGTGCAATTTCTTTTCATTTCCATGAATGAAGAGGGAAATGGAAGGACAGTGATTCGAAGAAGTAGAAGAGGTGAAGAAAAAAAAAACAATGGTGCTGTCAGTCATTTAAATAGATGAGCTTGAAAAATGTTTCCATGAATGGAATCACAGATTTGACAAAAGTATTAAATGTAATGGAGGGTACGTTGAAGGTGATAAGGTTTGTTTTGTTTAAAAAAATTAAATTCATAGCTTTGAGGGAAAAAAATGGATACCCCATTGTAATTTAGGATTCCCGATGACAGATGCAGTATTTGGAGAAAATAAATGGCAGAGAAAGGTGACTGACTTGAACAGAAGCAGGAGAAGATTTGAAGTAATAGTGAATAATTTAATAAGAGAATGAGGAATCTGTAGAGGCATAATAAGAGTAAAGATGAGAAGGAAAATGTGCTCTCTTCTTTCCAGTTAAGGGCCACTCTTTGAAAGTTATTCCTTCACCTGTCTGTGCCCTAGTCTCCTCATCAATATAATGTAGGCATTTCTCCTCTTGACTGCTTTTAGATTTTAATTCCATCTCCTTTTGTGGTATTAGATATAACTAAGTTGAAAACCTATTTAAAAACAGATCATCATGATGGTGGATGGTTGATTATGATAAACTTAATACCATTCAATTATACTTATGCAGAATGTTGCTCTGAAAAAATATCATGCTACTTATTTACCGTAATACAAGAACAAAAAAAAAAAACATCTCCCAAGTTTGGCTTGTCCTTTGACTTTCATCTTAGTCTGAAATTCACACAGGAGATGGGGAAGGAGAAATAAAACTTCTAAGCCACATTGTTTGATGCATAGCATTAGGACTTTGGGTGGCACCCTGTTTATTGCTAAAAGTAAGCATGTAACAGAAAGAACAAACCAGAGGCATTTTTAATTCCATTTGGGCCCCGTAACTCAGTGTTCTTAAGAGTGTTTTGCATCCCCTAACTCCCACTCTCAAGGCTTACATACAAAAGTGCCATCTAGATTAGAAATTTATAGCTTCTTCTCCTTTTATGTTATTTGCTTTTATAGTTTAGACTTTACAAATTCTAAGACTATGTCTATATAATGCCCCAAAAGATTTATTGGGCAGCAAATTTGCTTGGCCATTTGCATCCTAATGGCAAAAGCAATTTCTTCTGCCAGAATAGTTTATTTTCTTTTCAGTTGCAAATGGGGATTTTTTTTAACGGAAAATAAGTTATTTTGGCTCAAAGGGGATATTATAGCTTCTTACTTTTGACACCTGTCAACCCTCCAAGTCAAAAAACATTCTTCATTTGTCAGGAATTAATGTCAACTTGAATGGCCCAGGCTTTATAAAAATCAACCAGTCCTTATCTATTTGAGGGCATCCTGGTGGTGCAGTGGTTATCCATTGGGTTTTGACCCATGTGGTCGGTAATTCACAACACCCGTGGCTCTGTAAGGGCAAGACTAGACTTTCTACTGGCGTAAACTGTTACTATCTCCGAAACCCACAAGAAGGATTTATGAGTCAGCACTGACTAGGTAGATGTCAGTGAGATCTTTTTGGTTTGTTTTAATCTATTTGAAGCTTCTAAGGTTTTCCTTAGATTCATGTACAGATTTTAAAAAGCATGACTTGTAAGGAGAGATGGTGTTATTTTATACAAAGGGGATTCTCTGAACTTTAGTGGGTTGTATACCAAGATGGAAAACTATCTTAGATATCAAAGGTAGGAGACTATGTTTTTTTTTTTTTTTTTTTTTTTTGCAGTATCTTTCCAAGTTCTTCCTCTAATGTCAGGTAGTAGTTCACCTCAAACACACACAGTACATATTCCTCAGAGAAAGGGACCCTAGGACGTGTGAGTCATGCAGTGGTGCGTGGTCAGTACAAAGCTTGGCCCAGCCCAAAGGAGCAGCCAAGGCCTAGAAAGATGATATCTGCTTTCCCTCGCCATTCATTTTTCCTACTGGGCTTACACAAAATCCGTGAAGCTAATGAGACCCCTGGGCCTTGGAGGATGGGGACTCTGTTTTATGCTTGTTAAACTTTTGGAAACCTTAAGAACTAAGATGAAACAGGATCAGGTAGTTTTTGCTTGTTTGTTTCCTACATAAGGTTGCTGTATATTGGAATGGACTTGACAACACCATACAGTAACTACATTTAAATGTGGCAACAAATAAGGAACATATTTGGATGGGTGGGGACTAGCAAGGGCAGAGGCTGGGCAGTGCCATCGTGGTGTGACATGGACCAGCATTCTTGAGGGCCTAAGATGTGAAAGGAAATGAATTATTTCATCATTTCCTCAACATACCATTAAGAAAAGAACAAGAGTTCAAAGAAGTCATTAACTCAGGCTCATAGAGCCACTGAATGGAAAATTCCATACCTCTGTGGATTCATATTTCAATTATTATTTGTATCTATAATATCCTACATCAGTTAAGATCTCAGCAAACACAGAGGTCCTTTCACTTAAAGAAATGGTGTTGGCTTTATTGACATCTCAAATTTCAGTTTTCCTTCTTCAGCTATCCACTCCTCGGGTATAGCAACGTAAGGTGAGAAGATTCATTCCCACTTTGTGAAATTGTCTCTATTGCTGTGTTAATGAGGCAGGTTTGAAGCTATAAGGGATTGTGGCTATTAAAGGAGATCAATTCCCCACTCTAGTCTCTTCAGCCTAGAGTTTGACGCCCTTGATTTCAGAGGCCCATGGAAATCTGCATTGTAGCTCTTCTTTGTCTGATTCTCTGTAAACTGTGTAGCCATGTCCCAGCTCTGTGAAAGCTGTTCTGTGGTCATGGGAGCAGTCCAAAGAAACCCAAGGGCCAGACTGAAAAGTCTGTTGTGGAAGACATTGTGATTCTCACCTTCTCTTGCCTAGACTCAAGTATTCAGAGTCTAATCTAGGTGGAGGTAAATGACAGTTGTACAATGCTACAGAATGATAGTTTAAAGGGGAGGGAGACATTTCTATGGTAACTATAGGTTATCTATTTTAAAAAAAAAGAACAAAAAAAAACCAAAATACCTATGTTTGTCTCAGTGCCTCAGTACAGCATACTAAAATGTTTCTAAGCAAAAATGAGCTAAAACTTACTCATTCTTGTTTGACCCCCTTGGAAAATTTGCACCCAAAATTCTTGCTAAAACGGAGATTCTGGGGTCACAAATTCTCAGCAGTGCATGCAAAGCAGAATGGATCAATTTGAAAAGCTGGGACAAATTTTATTGTACACATAGACCCTACAATGAAAAGTTGTGTTTCTTATTTTTTTTTAATTAAGGAATTTCTAATATCTCAGAGAAA